>JAOALB010000156.1:0-118917 GCA_025331125.1 Mycogone perniciosa
ATAATAATAATAATAATAATAATAATAATAATAATAATAATAATAATAATAATAATAATAATAATAATAATAATTAATAATAATAATAATAATAATTAATAATAATAATAATAATAATTAATAATAATAATAATAATAATAATAAGCGTCGTCATTCTCACCTAAATATGTCGTCTCTCATTGCTCACTCAACACACCCACTGTTTACTGGCATGAGGGTATCTCAGGTATGGCTCCATTAAAACAAACGTCAAGAAATCACAATGGAATAATGTTCTTTAACAGCACTGCAGGATATAACGGACTCACAAACCACAGACTTCTGAGGAGGAGCGATATGAATGAAGCTGGCGGAGAGCTTCCTATAATTACACAAATATGATGGGAGCGTGAGCGTGAGCCTGGCGGTTTGAGGCTGGCGTATGAGGTCGGATCGGAACTGGATCCGCCTTGTGGCAGCGATCAAGCGCCTCGCGCCTTGTCATGGTCATAGTCAAACGTTTCCGGCACCCCTTTGGCCAGCTATTAGTGCAGCCTCAAGGCTCTCAAGATTGCGTAGGTGGATGTAAATCATGACCATATACAGACACGAGATGAGACGAGGCTGATCCACTAACTTCTTCAGAGGAGCATTTGCTCCGCAGACTTTCTTGCGAATAGCTGCACTGAATGAAAATTAAATGGGATCTTGTCTACTTCATAGGAATGAAGGTATCAAAAGCGGCTCAATATTAGCCATACCTACTTTATTTAATACTTCGGCCTCAGCCTTCATGAACATGTTGGCAACGCCTCATCTCTTCCACGTTATTCATTGCTCTTGAGATGACTTCTTTTTCCCGCCACCCATGGCCGATTGAACAGTGCCCCCCAATCATGCCCTCTTGGTAAACTCCTTGCCCACCAAACCGGTCTTATCCAATGGCCCTCCAACTTTTGGGTCATTCCACCAATAGCTCTTTGTTCTGAGATTATTGTTAGTCGCTTGTACATCGTTGACTTCTTCACCTGGGTCAGTCTGTTATTGTTGTATGACTGAATGTTGTATTAATTATTTTATTGTTGCAAGATGTCATATTTGCTGTTCTAGAAGCTTCAAATTATGGTTAGTACTTCGCAAATTGATAAGAAATGGATCCTGGATGCCGCGCTGTCATATCCTCGTCAGTATCGCCACACTCTGTCGGGCGGAATCCCTGAGTTTTATGCTAGTATTACGGAATGATGGGGGTTGTCGGACAGGAAATATTGATCGCTATATCCACCGAATTCGCGGCATTTTGTAGGAAGCGCCATGAGAGACGGGTGCATATTGGCAAATCAGCACATGTTTACAAGCAAGACCGAGGTTTATTGAGATTGCCTCTGACAATTGACATGTATCTTAGTATCATGTCTTCAAATAACTGCTCTGCGACCCATATCATGGACCTCAAGCTTTCTTTAAAAACAGGAGCAAATCACCAGCCTTCACCGTACCACCAGGACCAACCAATACCTTTTCAACTTGGAATCTCTTCTTATCGCCTTCTTTTCTATCCCCATAGTGGAGCGAAATTTCCATCTTCATCGCCTCTAGAATAATAACAACTTGGCCCGCGGATATGATATCGCTGTCGGCCACGTTGACTTTCCACACGTTGGCATCGAGTGGTGCCTCAAGACAGAGAATATCCGGATCTCTAGCATTCTATAATTAGATGTTGATCGTGTACGGAAACTTGAACCGAGGGACTAACCATTCTGAAGCTTCATCAGCTTCTCTTGAGGCAGCTCATTTTGGGCCTTCTCTGCATTCCACCTCTCCAAAGACTCCTTTTCAAGAGCCAATATTTCAACCTCTGCAACGTCTTGCTGGCGATGAAAAGTTTCTACTTCATCTTGGGTCTCTTCGAGTAGACGATTATGCGCTTCCATGTCGAAAATGGTGTGGTCGAACTGGAATTTATACCGACCGGACTTGAACAGCGCCATGTCACGCTCGAACTCTTTTTTGTCGACACGATAGAACGTAACTTGGTCAAAGGGCTGGAATAGACCAGGCTGAAAAGGTTGAAATTCGGGTTTTACGCCCAACTGATCGAAGCATGGGATGGTTTGGCCTGTCATTTGGTAGCCTCCGGGTGAATCGGCGGGATAGATGCTTACACCAGGTCAGCGCATCAACTACACCAAAATTGAAGAAACATACTTCATGCACGATCCTCCCCAGCTCACGCTTCCTTCCGGGGTAAATACACGACTCGGGTTCTGTTTCGGACATTTTAGTCTATAACGAGGGTCGATTGGCAGACAAACCGTGTCCTGGGCAGAAATGGGGCGTGCGGTCGTTGAGTCTCTATGTACCGCTGGATGGCTTCCTCTTGAGCGGGACTCTCGAAGCAAATGGGCAAACGGAATCGACGACTGGGCACTTTGGAGGCACTTTGATCTCAGACGTTCTGCTGGAGAGCTAGGAGCTTCTCGACGAGATTCTGCCGTCGCAGTTTGGAGCCATTATAGTGGACTAACAGTGCTGTAATTTGCCATTCACACATTAGGCAAACTTGTTTCCTCAAACGAAACATGAGGACAGAGACTTACAGTTACAGCAGCCAACCATCTTGTATATGCTATTAGACTAGATTTCGTCTGATGAATGGTACTCTCTAATCGCCTTCTCTAAGGCTGTTACTCGACAGCGGTGATTGAGATCGAACTTGCCCTCGCCGTACTCAATCAGAAGAAAATCGTCTCCGCCCTGCTAGGCTATTAGTATAGATGATTGTATAAGCAACGGACTCTTCATAACTGTCTGAATGTCATAGAAACTTCCGACCTCGATTCATTTATTATTGTTTGATGCACAATGGCCTGAGCGCCGTCTCCTGTTAGAAGTTTGGGCGATACTGAGTACTTCAGAGGCTGTATATCCTCGGACCCGATCTCACCCGCCACATATGCGGCAACCTTGTCTAAAAAGCTGTCCAACTGAGCTCTGATCTTCATGGCTTCATCCAAAGAAACTCTGTGATACTGGAGTGTGTCGCCAGACTTGACCTGTCCCAAGCGCCACAGACTTCCTGTGACTATGGTAGTTGTCGAAATGAACCCTCCCAAATCAGGTGCGTCAATAGGGAAAACGCAGGGGCTGGTCTAGTCAGTATTCTCATTCATATTTTGGAGTAGATGCGGGATAATCTCACCTTTCTCCAGTCCAATTCAACGTCCCCAAAGGATATCCATACTCAATCACGTTACTCGGATGTTGTCCACCTTCGCCCCCGTCTTTTCTTGCCCATCTAGGTGATGGACCTACGAACCGAATACCTCCTCTCGTATCATTATGTGAAACCTTCCTACGAAGCATCAGTATCATGAAATAAAATTAGACTTCTGTTGTGTGATAGGGTAGATCAAGGGCATACCAAGTCGTATCGTAGATCATTGCAATGTCCTCCGACAGGATGTAGCCTTCATCGTATGGCCCAACCATGGCAAAAATATCCCAGTGTGTAGAGTACCCAGGACGTAGGTGCGTTGGCAGTGATATTGCGGGATCGGTAGTGGGCAGCTCAACCTCCTGAATTACCAACATATCTCCTGGAGCAAGGGCTCGTCCTTAGTAACCACCAATCGCAAGGAGAGGAGAGGTTGACTTTGAGTTAAAATAGGGGGCTCTGTTGTAGTATTCGGTTGGCATCATTATTATGAGAACAAGGCATATGGGTCGCTTACATCGCAGGGAAGCCACCCAGCACAGCCATATACGCTACAGATTATGTTAACATTTGGTCCTGGAAAGATATTGAGGGAGTCGATACATACCTCGGCATCCTCCCTTCTCACTCAGTTTGCCAATTGACAATGTTTGGCCTCGTTTAATATGCAGGCGCGTCCACATGGGCACTTTGGCGCCGTCAATTGTCATTTCCATAGGTGCACCGCAAACTGAGACGACAGCAGGAGCCCAGAAGCGCAGTTCAGGACCTTTTAATGTGATTTCGAGCCCTTAAATCGTGCGTGGGTTTCTAACGATGAAATTGGCAACTATGTGAGTAGTCTGTGTCAGTGTTGCGAGAAAGCAAATCGGACGAGGCAGACACACCTTGGAATGCGAGGGGATCCTAGGAAATAATAGCATATCAATTAGCTTCAAGCACCAAATGTCACTTTGGCATATTGGTATTGACTTACCATGGGCCCTGCCTGGGGTATACCATATCCGGCACGAGGTCTTCCAAGGTCCTGAACAGTCGTATATACACCTGGCGAAATAACTTCAATCACGGTAGGATGGAACTCGAACGTCTCGAGGAAATTTGTCAACGTGTGGCCGCTAGCAAAAATGCTTGATTGCATGATGGCGTGTAAAAAGTCAAGATTGGTTGGTGGTCCGCAGAGCTTGGACTTGGACAAAACCTGGGATATTTCCTCGATTGCCTTGTTCCGATCAGAAGCATGCACCATAATTTTAGCAATCATGGGATCTAATACTAGTTTAGCATGTTTTCTCCTAGAAAATAAAGATGTCTACAAACCGTAGAAGGTGCAAATCTTAGATCCTGTCATGACCCAGGTGTCGATTCGTGTTCCCGGAAGCTCTGCCCATTGAACATGTTGGAGCAAGCCAGGCGAAGGTTGGAAGTTTCGCACTGGATTCTCCGCATAGACACGCACTTCGATTGCTGCCCCGGATGGCTTCTCTGGTTGAAGAGACTTCAAATACTTGCCATCTAAGCCACCATGGCCGGAGAGTTCCCTGTCTACCTGTCGGAGCACCAACTCCACCAGATCCAAGTTGTAACAAAGCTCAGTGATACCGTGCTCAACTTGGAGACGGGTATTCATTTCTAGGAAGAAGAAATCGCCTGTGAGGTCATCGACGAGGTATTCTACAGTTCCAGCTGATCCGTACCGTACGGATTCAGCGAGAGCAACGGCGGCAGAGGTGAGTCTCTCTCGAAGACCTTCGACACCGTCAGAAAAGCATTACGATGTATTTTATTGAAAAGAACTTACCAGCATGTCGCTCAACAAATGGACTCGGATACTCTTCTACCACTTTTTGATGGCGTCGCTGTATGGAGCACTCGCGCTCTCCGATATAAATGACGTCTCCAAGTCCGTTTCCAAATACTTACACCTCAATATGGTGACTTTTGGGGTAATACCGTTCGAGAAAGACGCCGTCATTCCTGAACAATGCTTGACCCCGTGAGCGTACTTGTGCGAAAGATTGTGCCACTTCGTCGGCAGAATGGCAAATCATGAGGCCCATACCACCACCTCCAGCCGTGGCTTTCAACATAACCTGTTCATAACGGTTTAGCGACATTGGGTGTAAGGACAATCACTGAATGCTTACGGGGTAGCCCAAATTATGCGCAGCTTGGGTCGCTTCTTCGTCAGTGGTAAGAAGTGCCTGTGTTCCAGGCACAACCGGAACTCCGGCTTCCACG
The DNA here is from genome assembly GCA_025331125.1 of Mycogone perniciosa. NCBI lineage: Eukaryota > Fungi > Ascomycota > Sordariomycetes > Hypocreales > Hypocreaceae > Mycogone > Mycogone perniciosa. The sequence continues at coordinate 5,442 of JAOALB010000156.1, forward strand.
GCCATCTCACGGGCTCGGTGCTTCAGTCCGAACGCTTCAATAGCATCTGGCTTTGGTCCGACAAAGACCATGCCAGAATTGGCGACCTCCTATGCGAACTCAGTGTTCTCTGATAAGAACCCATATCCAGGGATAATGGCATCAGCATAATTGGAGCGTGCGATCTCAATTATCGCAGTTCTACTCAGAGTCAATTGGAGATACTGAAGAAGAATGAGATGGGGAAACATCTGTACCCATTTGTATAAGCGGTTGAGTCATCGCCAGGGAGGAGAAATGCTTCATCTGCAACAGAAACATGTTGAGATGTCGCATCGGCCGCTGTATAAATAGCAATTGTACGAACACCAAGGCGTCTGCAAAAATATCCTATAAGTATAGGCGTTCGTTAAACGCGACAGGAACAATCTCACTTTGCAGTCTTGACGATACGGACAGCGATCTCACCACGATTGGCGATCAACAAACACTTCATTTTTTCCATGGCGAGAGTATCATAACACAAAGCACAAAATGATACATGATACAACAGACAATGATCAGCTAAGAGACAGGATTTTATGCTACAGCATCACTCTCCCCATAGTAATTCCCCCGCAATCTCTCACTCCTCATGACATGCCCCATGAGGAGTGCTTGCACATCGCATCCAAGCCCACTCACTGCTGGAAACCGCCAGTAACATCGGTGGGATGCGTGGAGATTTGAAGTTGGTGGAATACGACGATCTCCGACGATGAGTTCCCGACGATTTCCGGTTGAAAGCGGGCACCAATGATGCTATAAATGCTTGGAAAGGAGGGGATCCAAGTTCCGAGAGTTATAAGTGGAGTTTATGTGGTGGTTGATATGTTCAGTATTCTAGCTTTCCATTGATAGAACCATGAATATTCAGCGAAAAGACTGTCAGGTACACATCAACACAGTCAACCATTAGATATAGATCTGTTTGGCTATCTGTAAATAAGGTCTGATTCTCGGCTCATCATGAGTGACTATGCCTAGATGCTGCTTCTCAACAATGTGTGGGGTGTGCTGTCCCGTAAATGCATGTGTTATGCCAAAAATACGATGACCTTGTTTGCCTCTGCCATGATGACTTGGCACCCCACTCCATGCGGCCATCTCTGAACAGGGAGGTGGAACATAGCACAGATGTCGGTTACCTTATGTAAATGGTGGTGGTGGTGGTGGTTATATAACCATGAAAACACTCCACTGGGAACGGTATTCTGTTAAGCCAATACGACTCAATTTCCCGCTGCAAGATCATATCTCCAGTTGGCCAAAGAGTGGATATCAACGTCGACCTCGCCGAGGGGTACGGCAACTGGATATGTGGCCCTGATGCAGAATTATTACCACTCATTGACCATGCCAATGTTGCCTGCGGCTTCCATGCTTCGTAAGGTGACCTTTTCGTTGTATTGTTTATGTTATACTGATGCAAGAGAAGCGACCCGATCATTATGATGGAAGCAGTGAAGAACTGTAAAAAACACGGCGTGAAAGTCGGGGCTCATGTGGGCCTCCCCGATCTCTAAGGCTTTGGTCGTCGGGAAATGAAACTCTCGCCAGAGGAACACACCGCGAACACCATCTATCAGATAGGCGCTCTTCAGGGGTTCCTTGCTCGAGAAGGAATTCCACTTAACCATGTGAAGCCTCATGGAATGCTCTATGGGATGATGTGTCGAGATCTCGAAGTCGCTCGGGCTGTCATGCTAGGTATTCGGCCTCCCTGGAACGTTCATGGAAACAGCAGCACTTGACTTGAAGATCCCCTTTGTGGCAGAGCTTTACGGAGATGTGAAGTACAATTCGGATGGGTCTCTCGTCATTGAGAGAAAGAAAGGGTCCGTCCATCTTAGTGCTCTTGTTGTAGTCTAGGAATAGATACTGATGTTCTGGCCAACAGACCATGGAAGACGAGCGAAGTACGGAAACACGTTAGCGAACAGGTCGAGACGTCATCTGTGACATCTATTGACGGCAAGGTATGCCATCTACCGGTCAAAGATTATCCCATCTCGATTTGTTGTCATTCAGACGTACCGGGATGTGTCGATGTTGTTCGGGAGACACGGGTTGTGGTGGATGAGTTTAATCGTAAATATTTCTCTGGTAAATAGAGAAACAAGCAGTATTACATGAAGATTCCATAGCAAGCAGCTGCCGATAAATAAAACAAGGATCACAAAATATTTGTATAGTCACAGTCAAGTCTAATCACAAGATTAATCTTTCTCGTAGAGATAGGTCTCATTGCTATGGATAGCTCGCATAGCTATTGAACAACCATATGCATCATATACGACTCTCATGCATATGGATGATTCTCATGACTATGGATAACTCTCGGAGCTCTTACTGTCGTACTCTACTCCGGAATGGTGTACAGAGTAAGCGACTGCTGCATAAGAGTTATGCACAGAAATGAAAGACTTATATAGCGCATAGGGTCAGTGTACAAGGCGCGGCCCTTGGTGACCAAGGGGAATTGAGACCGTTTCGAAGTGTCTCGGAACAAAAGACAGCCCACGTGTCATACAACGTACGATGGAGTCAGAGTGAAGGGTGGAAAGACGATAACACCATAGTTGCTTAGGCCGCGGAGTCTGCGAAGCAATCATGTTATGCGAGTGTGATGAAGATGGAAGATGAAAGATGCAGATGATCCGTCTGCAGATTGACTGATGTGGTCACATATATATACGTGTCATAATGAGGATCATGTGAACTATCACGTCATGGATGCATGATGTTGGTGTAGCATAACATAAAAGAACGAGCGCTCCATTTCATTCTGGTTTCGAGATTCTTGTCCAGCTCGGAGTCGTATCTCCCAACTCTTCTAAGTGGGTAGTGAAATGGGAGCGACTAAAAAGGGTTATATCTTCAAAAAACGGGCATATGTCAAGCCTGAAAAAATTAGAAAATTAGCAGCTTGATATCTATAGATTATTGAGCTGGCTATGGCATCTTCAACTTTGTTTTCATGCTTTGCTTTGCTAATTTTGATGTTACTGTCCAGTGTGTTACGGTGAGTGTGTTTGGTGGCTGCATCTCCAATCAACGCAACCGACTTCAGGCGCTGAATGCGCTATATTTTAAGCACTAAGTGCGCTATCATCCATGCGCTAAACTTTACCCTGAGTCAGTTTATTTTCCTCTTCTTCATCTTTGCTTCTCCATCTTTTGAAGCTTTTTACTGATTGATCATTCGGTGTCGTTGATCCGTCTAATCATTCATCATAGCCTTTCAAGTCCATTACTCATTCCAAAGGCCCTGCTACCATCATTGTTTTAGTAGGTGTGCGTTACCAGGTATTGTCATTTATGCCAGGCTTTTCAGCCTCTCCATCATCTTCTCCGTCGAATGGGCCATGAGAGCCCATCTTGAGTACAAACTTCAGCAACTTCTCGAATCGTACGGATATCACATCATCAGACACAACAGTAGCCGGTAGTATATGAACAACAAATCAATTACATTTGAACGGTCTTCTGAGACCTTGATTCACGGCAAACTACCTACTTCTTCGCACCATCCTCCTGCTTCTGAAGCAAATAGTAATATCGCTGCATATCCATGAGCTTCGTAGGCGCCCTCTCGCCCTGGAAGTTACCCTTTCCGTGACCGTCGAAATGGACCTTCCAGGCTATCAAAAAGTTAGCACCTCAAATACGATCGAGCTTCAAGTCAAGAAGAGTGGAAACTTACTGCTAGCATCGAAGCCAAGGTAAGACCAGCTGTCGTTGAGATATGCCTTCTCGGTACCGACACGGATGGTCTTGACCTGGCCCATCAGGCCTGGCGCAGGACGGAGCTGCTTGAGATCGGCTGACAGCTTCACGAGTCCAGTAATGAAGGCGAGTGCCACATCCTTGGCGATACACTCATGCTGACCATAACTGAAGGCTCGAACAGCATCTGTCTGGCGCTTCGGATCAAACTTGCCTGCGTCGGGCACTTCTGATGGGTTGCGTCCGGCCTCACCCTATAATACGGTTAGAATTTCCTGTTCAGGCATAAGACAGCAGGGAGAGGGCGTAAACTTACAAGCATCATGACGACAACACCACCGGGCTGAACCTTGTGGCCCTCGAGCTCAACCGGCTGTGTTGCGACACGCACGTTGCGCTGCGAGCTCGTGAGACGCTGAGCCTCGATGACATAGGCGTGGAGTGCGCTATCATCACCCTTCTGAGCGATGCTTTGAACTTCGGCCCAGATGGCTGCATTCTGGGGGCGCAAGAAGAACTCCATGACTTCGTAAAACTACCAGGGTTTAGCACGTCAAACTCTTCATTCTTTAAGAACAAGCACTTACCGATGTGACGGGGACGCCGACACCGCCAAACGAAGTCAGCCACAGATCGTCAACAACACGCTCAGCTGAGTTGCCCTGGGCCAGAAGCTCCTCAACGATCTTGTAACCGCAGGAACGCAGGGAGTCTTTCTTGAGGTAGGCCTTGCGGGAGAGCTTGCTGGAGATCGCTGAAGCGATACCAAGTCCCAAACCGCGGCTGAGGACGACCTCGTCAACCAGCTTGCGGGTTGAGTCGATGATCACCTTGGCGCCCTCCTGAGCACGGCGGCGGCGGTTCCAGGCCTGGGCGGGGTCATTGTTGTTGACGCCCCAGATGCGGATGTTGAGCAGATGCTGATATAGCTCAGCAGTGCTGAGAGTGCCGTTCGGGTTCTCGTCAGAGCGCAAGTCAAAGTAGAAGAGGTCAGCAAGAAGTCGAGCATTCAGTGGGATGGCAATGTCGCGGATGAGATCAATCTGGTCAAGGCCTTCCTTGAGTGTGAAGGTCTCTTTCTCGATCAACTGGGTACCGACGCGCTCAATGAACTCGTGCACCGCTTTGTGCAGGTTCGGGACCTTGCCCATAACCTTGGTCCAACTTTCGCGATGGGCGACGTTGCGAGGTTCGTCACCTGCCAGCATGAACCAGCTGACGTCCTTCTTTCCTGGGAATAGAGAGTTGAGCGGCTGGAGCCAGGGCACAACGAACTGCTTGGGATTGCCAAGTGCCTGCTTAATGGCTGCGCTTGTGAAGATGACGGTGGGCTTTGGGGGTGGTTTTGGGTCGTTCACGGTGAACTGGTCCATGGTTCCAAGCTCTTTGGCGATCTTCTCATTGGCCTGCTTGGTGTACATGGGTTGCATGACGGCCACTGAGTTGTAGGGGAACCAGTTAGGAACACCTCGCTGGATGAGCTTGTACAGCATGGATCCGCCGAGCGTCTTGTAATCCTGCTGTACCTCATTGTAGCCCCAGCTTGTCAGGTTTGCGACTGTGTAGTCGATGGTATTGAACCTGTCTGAGCGCACGAGCGTGACGGCGTCAGAGAGCACAGCTCGACCGACCGAGTACGTTGGGCAGATACCGCTGCCCGGGTTGCGGGCGGGTTTGATGTCCTCAATCATGAGACCTGGGTAAAGCTCCACCATGTCGGGGTCAGTGTACAGCTTCTCCAGGAGGTTCGCAATCTCAGTGTTGGAGTTGATCTCGCTGAACTTGTCATATCGCTTGAGTCCGAAGAACTGGCGGAACTCGTTCAATGACGCAACCTGCCACTTGCGAGCTTGGTTGATGCCGAGAATCTCGACAACCTTGAGTGCCTTGGGGACCATACGGGCACCAAAAGTACCGGCAGGATCATCCATGGCCTCCTTCAGAATGCGCACAAGGTCCTCATCCTTGAACGTTCCGTCTGCTTGACGCTCCAGGCCATCAAACGTTCGGACGCTAGGGTCCTTGGGGATGCTCTGCTCAAAGGTGAGCAGGGCCTTGCCAAGCTCGGCCCAGCTCACGTTCTCCAAATCGTCCACGTTGCGGCCTGGGAACAGCTTCAGGAAGAAGTTGTTGAGCCAGTGCTCATCCTTCTTGGAAATACACGAGTGGAATCTGTACAACAGGTTGAACTCAACGCTGACCTGATTGCCGATGCCGCGCGGCACACCGTCGCTGTCAAACTGCTTGATCTCGACGCGAGGGTCAAGGGTCCAATCACTCTTGGAGTGATGAGTGTTGGTGATGGCACGCAAGTAGTCATGCAAGCAAATGTTGATGTACAGTCCACCAACGATCAAACGAGCAGTGTTGAAGAGGTCGTGGTCCTGCTTGGCCACAGCCTTGGCCCTGTCCTCAGGGCTGGCATCGGGAGTGCAAGCCAGTGTGAAGCGGCCATTCTCGTTGATCTTCAGCAAGATATCAGCAACGTAGTTATGGAATCGGCTGTAGAGAACGAGCATGACGTTGACACCGGCAGGCTGTCCAAGGAGACGCTTCTCATGAAAGGTATCGGGCTTCAACTTGCCCTCTTTCATGGTACGGATCTCCAGTTGATCCCTGAGGGATGAACCGTAGAGGGGTGCCAGGTCAAGATATGAGGATGTATCAGACTTGTTCATGTCTGTGCGGTTGGTACGGAAGATGTCATGGATGATGATAGAGGCATGGTAGAAGAGCATGGAAGAGATGCCAGCAGGGTTCTCCTTGAAGGTATTGTCACCGCGAGCCATCAACAGGTCAAAAAGCAGACCTGGATCAGGCTTGACACCGTGAAGACGCTTGACGGGCCTGACTGACTTGGCATAGGGCGTGCCAGCTCTTCCCAAGTTAGGCTCAAGGATGTTGTTGAAGCTCCCGTCAGGCATCCGGTATTGGTGGAAGCCATCAGGTGCCTTTGGGATCTGCTCACGCAGAATAATATCACTGTCTGGAGCCTTGAACTCTATGACATCGTAGGGCTTGTGAGGAGGCCTGTTGCCCGACTCCTGGGAATCAACGACATCATATTTGACATCACCACCAACATAGCTCAAGGGTGGATGCTGGAGATTGCTCCAAAGCGTGTCAATGAGCTTGTTGGTGAGCTTAGTTCTAACGTTTGAGGTAGATGGCAGAGCAGTAAGGACGCCAATCAAGAGCTCGGTCGTGCTGCCTATGGTTAGAATTGCTTGATCTTAGAGCTTGATGTCTACTCACCCCTTCTTGTCATCAAGGGGCTCTCCCTTCGATCCCAATTCCTTAAGAAGACCCGCAAGCTCTGCGACAGAGACCTGGCTCCGGACGCCAGCATACTCTTTCAGGAGCTCTGTAGCAAGCTTGACAGGGTCGGTAATGGTGTTGGATGAGTCACCTCGAGAGTCTCCATAGGCCTCACCCGCCTGAAACTTCTCGTCGAAGGACATGATTGAGTCTCAGAACTTGTCTTGTTTGAAAATTGAGATGTAGGGACAAGCGTGGGAGTCTGATTCTTATCCTGACATTACCACTTCGACCCCTCCATTTATATAGTGGATGATGTTTACTGTCGTCCATCTCCGTTGACCTATCAGACCATCAGATGACAGAGGAGAGAGATAACCTTCCCCTCTTCTTCCGACTTGCAGTTCACATGCATTAGCGAAAAAAAATGAGTAATCATCATGACTTTGGGTCTGTCTATGTGAAAGGGAGCACAGTGTAGCTAGCTAGCTGTTCACATGCATGTACTCGACTATAGCGACCAATATCATCAGAGCTGAATACGAACTACCTTGGCAGTGAAAGAGGTTGGGAGACACTTAACAATGACTCTTTGATATACAAACCTTCTGATTCGTTCAGGTTGGAACCGTCGTACCAATAGTAAGGAGAAGATCCCACCTCACTGCACTGCTACGTGAACTAATGCAGGTGGTACGTTGCAGCTGGGCTCTCAAGTCGCCACCAGTTCATCACAAAGTGATGTCGACCAACAGAGTTAAAGCCATCTGCCAAGATCACGTAAGTTCTCGGCCGGGCCGACTAGTTCTAGATGTGATGCCGCGGCGGCGCGACAGTGAAAGAACTATATAACATGCTGTAGTACCTCGGTAAGGAGCTCAGCGAAATGGCCTCTGCCTGTCCATCAACCTGCGGGGTAGCCGTGTCCTGTCACAATTTGGAGAGGCAGAAAATGATCAGTCAACACTCTAGTCCAGAAGATAGAGCCCAACATTTCAGAGACAACATGCCAACGGGCGCAACCGAGGGGACCAAGAAACTGAGACATGAAGATAGCACGATGAGGGACCAGTCGATTACGTTGGAAACAGTCAAACAACACGAGAGATTACGCTAATGACGTTGCATGGAAGCTATGGCCAAAAGTATATATGTAGAGAGGGAGGGCCTTTTGATATCTGATGATGGGGCTCGTCAGGCTCCCTCGTCCCGAGCCTAGCTAACTTAGTCGTTTGGCTCTAGACCCAATAAGTTACCGCGTTATCGACTCGGCAATTCTAGTCAAGACATTGTCCCTACCACCCCACAATACCCCTGACGCTGGCCATAGAGGAGGCAGCCCGCTTGAGCTCAAACCCTGGTTGATGCTCCATGCCGGCGGGGTATACCCTTGTATGGTTTGAGTTTGATATTACTATTCCTCCGGACTGCAAGGTATTGTGGCGGGCTGAACTAGGGTCAGAAAATGATGAGTCGCAAAGTCGGAAACATGTTATAACGGATAAGGTACCCACTTGCTGAAAGAAGTTACCGAGGTGCCAGAGAAGAGAATCTAGACCATGAGGATGCAGGCGATGTAGTCGTATCAATGTTGCCACCTGGAATGGTAGGTTGGCTGGATATGTCTCGACCAGTAAGAAGAGTGAGCTTCCTGTTGTGGAATGCAATATATGTACGTATTACGGAGTACGCATTACTCCGCAGCTGAACTTCAACATTCGATCTAGACAGGAAAGTCGCCGTTACCCCGCAGCATATGAAGTAGTACATATGTACGAAGTATGTATGCCGACAAGCCAAGGAAGTCCTATCCAATCAGGTGTGCAACAATAGCAAGCTGGAATTTGCCACAGTGCTTTGACCCACTCAGTAAAGTCTCTGTTTCTTAACGGAGTCTCTTGTTGATACCCCATTTGCCAGCCGTTCTCGGGTAGGTGTAGGAGCATCTTGCCTGTCAAACCTTCTTTTTTGTCATGATGACACAAGCTCTGGGTCATGACAGCCTACGGAGTATTAATAACTACGGCATTGGTAGTCTCGGTACGGTCCGATCTTAGCTTTGGACAAAGGAACTAATACTGCGGATCACTACGCATACTAGTACCAGTACTAAACCTCATCAAAAATACAACTCTACTGGTATGCTTAGGTTGCATTAGTGGCCGTTAGTTTGCTGTATCCTCTCGGCAACGTCTCGTCTACTCTCCGGATTCCGTGCCCCACCTCCTGAGCCCCAGTCATCTTGTCCCTTGTCCCTTCGTCCAAGCCTATCATATGTACGGTCTAACCGACAGAGGGGTATGTTCCACTCCGGCTACTCCGCACAGAGTTTTCTTACAATTATGAGACAATAGATTGGCTGGCATGATGGAGAGGGTGTCCATCATCTAGTAAGTGCACGTCTTCACTCGGACTTGGCGTCAGCTTGGATCGGAGGTTCCGGCAGTGCACCAATACTCATCAACTGTGGAATTTAGCGAGGGCAGCCAAGATCATACCACTCGAGTGAGAGGATTGGGCTCCTATCAGCCTTCCTTGTGACTGTTACGCTGTGGTCTACGATAGGTGCGTCTGGAGCGCCACGACAGAGTGCAGCATAGCCCCTGAAGCAACGGCAGATACGCTGTTATCATGGTAGTATTGGTCCGGGTATGTCCGAGTGCTATTGCATGTGTTGGCAAGGACAAAAATGCCGAAACAGAACGATGCTTTTTTTCATACCATGCAGGGCATCTGATAAATGGAGCTCCGGGACCCTCCAAAGGATGTCTCCAGGAGTTGACCACATTGTGACCAAGAGGCGACCTCAGTCTGCTTGTTTTCTCAACGAACGCACACTTTGTTTGCATTTCCCGCCAAAATGCCGTCCTTGGAAGGCAATGATGCCCCCCCGAGCCAGGAGTGTGCGAAGCTCATTCTCTGCTTCGATGGTACTGGCAACGTCTTCAGCGGATCCAACGCCGACACCAACGTCGTCAAACTATTGAGCAAGCTGGACCGCAATCACCCTAAACAATACCATTACTATCAGTGTGAGTCTCATTTTTCTTTCTAAATCTTTCGACACTGACCTCCCCATCAGCCGGCATTGGCACATATGATATCGGCGAGACATCCGTGAACAAGTCATGGATTGGTGAGATGCGGAGCTCCATTTCGCAGACCATCGACCAGGGATTCGGCACCACATTTGACGCGCATGTCATAGCTGGGTATCGATTTCTCATGCGCTACTACGAATCTGTAAGCAATGCTTCCAACTTCACATCGGGTCGTGTCACTAATAAGCAACTGTTAAGAATGCTAAGATATACATGTTTGGATTCAGTCGTGGTGCCTTCACGGCCAAGTTTCTGGCACGCATGATTAACAAGGTCGGTCTGCTTTGCAAGGGCAACGAGGAAATGGTTCCCTTCGCATTCCGCCTCTACCAGCGCTACCTATCAGGCTATATTCAGGATCGCATAGATGCGCAAGACAAGCTATGCGAGGACACTGATTGCGGACCTGAGATGGAGTCGCTGCTACACGGAGAGGACGGCGGGATCGAAGTGGAACACAGCCACGAAACCGAGCTGGCTCTCAATGAGATTACAGCCTTCAGTCAAACCTTCTGCCGAAAGGAGGGTGGAAAGGGCAGGGAGCGGAACATCAAAGTCTACTTCCTTGGTATCTGGGACTGCGTGAACTCCGTGGCAGTCTTGGAGCAGAAGTCTCCCTTGCCAGTACCAGTGGCTGGGACCGCAAAGTTTGTCCGACACGCTGTTGCTGTCGACGAGCGCCGTGTCAAGTTCAAGCCAGCTTTGCTCGCCCAGGACATTCGAGCCACCTCCAACGATGACAGTGAAGACATCAAGGAGGTCTGGTTCCCAGGCTGCCATGGAGATGTCGGTGGTGGCTGGCCCTCTGTCGCCGACAACCCTCTCGATACCAAAAAGAACATGACCGTTTGGCAAAAGATCAAGAATTTCTGGACATCCCGCAAGCCCACTGAGGCCAGCAAGGACATCGACTCTGACCGCTTGCAGATGAGTGATATCCCGCTGGCATGGATGATCCGCGAGCTTGAGCTCGTGGGCCAACTGGATCCCCCTGCGTCAGTCAAATGGTGCGACAGCGTTAACAAGTTCAAGAGGCGTTTCCATGAGAAGAAGAATTACGCATTGAGTGCAGTCATGCACGACTCACTCGCGTTTGGCTTTGGCACAGGCTTCTTCAAAGTGCTGCTTTGGAAATTCATGGGTAAGCACCCCCTCGGACGAACAACCATGACCAGCCAGCACCCTTCCCAATCCCATCTCAAGTTTCATGGCTGACTCAAACAGAATATCTTCCCTTCATCACCCGCTGGGAGTTGAGCCAGAACGGATCCATATGGGTGAACGTCCGCTTTCCGCTCAACAAGGGCTCTGCCCGCGATATCCCACGCGATGCAGTGCTGCACGAGTCTCTGGTTTGGCGACTACACAATGATGCCTCGTACCGCCCCAAAAACAATCATGGCGAAGACCTGCCGCCTTGCCTAAAGTCCAAGGATCGCATTGCCGACTTTAGAAAGCTGATTGAAGCCCAGTCAGAGTCGGATTCTGATCATCAGACGTACGAGTTCGTGCGAATTGATTAGTGAGAGTGAGAGGGGAGAGCACAAAGCAACTCTTTCTCATTTTGATGCTGATGCTAGTTGAATTGTTGGGGTGCTGTTTATAGTATGAAATGTCAGAAAAATATCGTCGAGATTGTGTTTCTGTACATGACCACAAAGTGCAATTGTCTTGCATTAAGTTAGCAATAATATCGTCAAGCCTTTCAGCGTAATTAATTATACGTGATCCAGATTGGACGGGCTCATTGGTTATCTCTGCTCGTCTAAGAGCACTTCGCAATTCCCATGTCTTAGCCACTCTTTACATACCGATTAGTGAACGGATGTCAAATAGGTTATGCAGCAAAGCGACGAGGGAAAAGATAGCTCCTATTACCATGGATAACTCTAGTTACTAAAATAATCGTTATGTCGCATAATATAAGAGGTCACTTATCCACACGCATAGTGTGGGCTCGCATTTTGCTGGATTTTGGTCTGACACCTTAGCCATTACAACTGGATAACATATTGGACAGCCGCGTTGCCCATACCAAAAAAAAGCAACACTAGAGAAATAATTTTTATCAAGGCACACAAAAATACCTTCTCCCATCTCTATTCTTTCGTGTCTCACTTGGCAGTTATTTGACGTGGACTCCAAGACGAAATCTGCTGATGGGGTTGGCCCAATTATGCCTCTCGTACCCACCGATTTTGTCCACATATTGTATATGACATGGTCTCGTCATCCAATAACTGAGAGCTTCAATAAAATGATAGGCTATCGTCCCTCCACCACAGTCCAGTTTATGCAAGTCCTTCCATCCAACAGAAAAGACAGGATTACAAGTATGCTGCGTATGGCATTGGGCTGTTCTTGGGCCGTAAGCTGCTTCAAGATGTTTCTCAGGCCAAGGCATCCTCCAACTATACACACTTTGCAATAGCTCTGATAGCGAATTTTTTCTTCTGGAAACGATAAAATTGTGTAATAACCATGGCTAAATGTTTCTTCCTCGTCTGCATCTTCGCCACCATGGGTGTCAAAGCCGACGACGGCGTATCCTCCAACTGTTCCGTCGGTACCTCCACGTGGCAGTGGACGGTGACTGGGCCAAGATTGAACCTTCACACATAAAAAGATTCATTTTGAAGTTTAGTTTCTCTAACGGCAAACACACTACTAGCAACACGAAGGGCGCTGACAAAAAGAGTCGCTCTGGAGGCAGCAAACATATCGAATTTGCCCCGAAGCCCAACCTCTCACTCAATGTCGGAATTAAGAGGCAGCCAGACTGGGTCTTCTACGTCGTGGCATTGATTGGACTCATTCTCCAAGCTGCCGTCATGGTCTTCGCTGGCGCTACTGTCTGGATATTTCATTGGGATGTCGACGAGTCAGGCAGTGAAGCTTCCAGAAACTACGCGCCGGGAATATATATCGCAGGCACCATTGCTCTATGCTGTGGCATGTGGGGTTTTGCTGCTCTTATTGGGCAAACAACAAACGAGATCTATTATCGACGCAAGAGGGAATCCCCCTCGCGGCTATATTGGCTCCAGCCAGGGCCTCAAGTTATTGCGGACCAAAGCTTTGATCCCTTCGCATATTCTGATGAAAAGGAGCCTCTTATGATCTGGACGTCATCTACTAAGGATTTCAAGCACAATTTCCATGTCCATACCTTTGTCACTGTCTCGCTTGTGCTGTTGGACTATATTGCGCAGTCCATCGGCTTGCGAGGGCTGAATTCCTGGGTTTCAATCGCACAACTGGGCATTGCTTTGGCGATGAGCATTCTACGCGGAGCCTTGCGTATGCAGCGTCTGAATAGAAGCGACAACAGCTTGACAGAGTGGCCCGATCTGGTTGCAGGCCATGAGCTCGACTGGCTCGCCTTCGAGATTGCTCGTCAAGATTCTCGACGGAGTAGCCCTAATCAAGGAGCGCAAACGAAGTTGCTTTGGCTGGTCACTGGTGAGCATGGAGAGGGAATCGAACTTGAACAGGAAGGTACTGCCCAGTCTAAATATGAAAGGTCTTCTGCAGTTAGTCCCAGAGAAAACCAGTCCGATTCGAGCGCCACAGTGAGGTGACAACGAACCGCCCTGCCAGCAAACATCTGGCAGATTGCGATCAGGTATTTCTAGACCGTGTGCGTCTTGCTCACCTCACTGGTCACTTTTTCTTCGAGACTATGGAAATAGGGGACTATCAGCCTTGGAAGGATGGGAGGGTCAAGGTTCGTGCCAATTCCAGGAAGCTAGCTCAGCGATTTGTCAAGCTGCGGCGGGTCTTTTACAAGGCCGCACAAACAAGAAGCCTATCAAGCTGGGTGTAAAGGCGGTCATGCCCGGAGGTGGCTCGACTCAAAATGACCGACTTGTTCATGTGACTATCAAACCTCCAGCGGACCACGCGCAGATCAGTTGGAGCATCTACTCTGCACAATTGGAGGCAATCCTGGGACTGTGGTTGTAGTCTCTTTCTTTTGAAGAGTACATTCCCAGTGAAAATGGCTGGGAGAATGCAATTTCTCTAACTGAGAAACCAAATCTCGGTACAATGAGAATCATTTCTGCCGGCAACGATGAAGGAAATTGGGAGGAACATACAAACATCGACACAGAGATGAGTCTATGGCTTGGTTCCGACCATATTCAATACCCCAAGACTATCCTTAAAATTGGGAACAACCACAAACACAGTCTCTCCGATAAGTGGAGACACACTTCCGGGGACAAAAACATGCTTGAGAGTGACCTGGAAAGCCCAGATGCATCCTAACTAGATCAATCTGGACATCATTTCCAACGACTTTGTGGTTGGAATCTAGTCTACGATCTACCACGAGCAAAATCCTCTGACCAGTACGTTCAAGTACAGGCATTTAAGATAGACTCCAAAGAGTACTCGTTACTCGATGTTTGCACACAGGACTTATTCATTACGCTTATACGCTCCATTTCCGCTTTTAACTGGCGAAATATGGATAAGACGACTGTTCCTGAGTTTGATGGGAATATCCGTCTGGAGAACCCAGCTCTCACCATTCTCACCAGAGTATTTATTGACAACGGACTGGGAACACTTTCGCACGCCATTGGATGTATTGTTCCGCCATTCAGAACTCAGATTCGCCCCCAAGATGAGAGTTTGTCATCAACTCTGGTGAGAGCGGCAGAAAAATATCGGCGAAATGGCGAGTGGGAGCGAGGGGAAGTTGTGCTGCGATGGGCTTGCAAGTATTTCTCATTGCCTTCTGAACAGGGTGAACAGGCCGATTCGCGCTATCCTATGATAGCTCTTCGGGCGATTGGCGAGTTTTACCGCTGGTCTCTCTCTAAGACAACCAACGGCGAGAGACAGAAATTCGGCCAAGCAGGAATTAAGTGGATGAAAGAAATCTACAGTGATTCTAATGACATCGTTGCTTCCTACATCGACATCGCGACAAGAATTGAGAATCATGCAAGCAGCAATCAGTTACAAGTCAAGGGCAATTCTGATAATGAGAATAACTTTGTCAACGCTATCAAGGACCGAAGAAGAACGGATGCATTATACTACTTGTGCTATATCAACGGCGATTTTACTTCCTGCGTTCTCGTGAGGCGCTTCCTCTTGCTGGTCGAAACGGCTGGGTCGAAGTTATAGATGCGATCTTGGAGATGAATGGAAACCCAAACAACCAAGATGAACAGGGTAGAACAGTAGCATCCTACTGCGCCGAAATGGGCTACCAGACACAGCTCAGACAATTAATTGACATGGGCGCTAGTATGGAGCTCACGGATAACCAAATGCGCTCTCCATTACACTGGGCAGCATCAACTGGCAGTGAGGATATCGTCAGAATTCTTTTAGATGCCAAGCAGGTAGACTACAACAGACAAGACAACAACAACTGGACACCCCTTATTTTTGCAGTTCATTTAAACCAGAAAGCTATGGTACAGCTGCTCCTAGAGAAAGGCGCGAATATTGAGGCAAAAGATAATGACGGTTACACTGCTCTTATTATCGCAGTTCGTTTGGGACAGGAAGCTATAGTGCAGCTGCTCCTAGAGAAAGGCGCGAATATTGAGGCAAAAACTAGTATTGGTCATACAGCTCTTATTCGGGCAGTTATCTCTAAAGATAAAGCTCTTACACAGCTGCTCTTAGAGAAAGGCGCGAATATTGAGGCAAAAGCTAATAATGGCCGGACACCACTAAGCAGGGCTCGCTACAAGGGTCATGACTCTATGATAAATCTACTTAAGGAACAGGGAGCTATAAGTTAATCAACACCAACACATAGTTCTAGATATTATGAATGTAATAAAGGAGGAATATATGTCAGAAGAAGCATTTAATTCGTAGAATCATAGGTAACCACCATAGTTTTGGTATCGAGGAAACAGCAAAGAAAAGCAGGTTTATCACTAGAGTCCTGCTGGATGCGTGAATAGGAGTGACTGAAAACCGGAGCTTGATTGATACTTGAAGACCTGGAGGTCGGCTCCCCGTTGATTTCCGTGCATATCAGGGAAAGGTGTATGCTAATGACATTTCTATCTAGATTCACAAAAGTAGTCCATAGTAATGAGAGTGCTGCGTTGTAGCGGAATTATATGTACATACGGATGAGAAAATCCATATTTACTATTTTCCGCATGTGCACCTTGATTGCTGTGACGAGACACCGCCATCATGGCACTTGAAGGGAGGTTGATGGGCATGTATGATAGGGCAATCAAGATAAGATGCAAAACGGAACTATATAAAAACGTACTCGCTAATTTATGCTTGACAATATACTCTCTGTCACAGCTTTGCCAACTCAGAGATTGTGAGAAAGGGACTCGGAGGACTCAATTAGTCGAAATGACTAGCCACCCTCTCGGCCTCGAACAGAAATGCATGTCGCTCGCTCATGTTGAGCCGTTATCTGAGCGCGGCATTAAATTGGTAGATGTATGCAAAGCGGGGCGAAACATTATGGGCAAAAGATGAACATCGCCCCAGGCAATGATTTCGCTCATATCCCAAGCCCAAGATACAAAGAAGGGGAGATATGGAGTGCATAGGAACAATCGTTCACGCGATGCTGTTCGTCTTGGAAGATAGTTATTCCGCCCCGTTCCACCAGCTCCTCGACCCTTTTTGGCACAGCCCAACTTGCTCAGAACTCAGAACAGACAGACTCTCACATCATATCATATATCCAATGGCATTACCCATCTTACCTGCGCGCGACGGCACAGAGAGACGAATACCCATTCTTGCACCGCCACTGGTGGCTCCAGCGCCGCGTCTGTATGCGAAAAAGACCATCTTTCGTCATCCTGGCTACAATCCATCAATCAATGTGCTCCTCGCTCTCCCCTGTGTTGACCATGCATCGAATGTAGACGGCGCATCCAGTGACCCTACGGCGTGGGGAGTTCATCATCGCACAGCCCTCACGGCTTGTTGGATTATCGCCAATAATGCGTTTGATGGATATCTGGCCCTAGATGCCAAGGGTGTCAGCCGTGTGGATGAGACGGTAGGAATCGATGATGTCCTGACAGACAGGAACTACTACTTTATTGTTCCAGGCGAGGGTGAGTAAGTCTATGTGCTACAGCTGTGCTTTAGTAGCTAACAGATCTATTCCACTTGCTAGATCGCTATCCTGTGGTTCCGTCTTTCCACGACTGGAAATTTCCCCATGAAAGTCTGCCCGATTTTTGGCCTGAGCTGCCACCAGCTGAATCCCCATCTGGCGGCAGTGTGTGTGTCATCACAAAGTATCCCTGGGCGGTAACCAAAGCCCACGTTGTGCCCAGTGCCCAGGTTGAGTGGTTTAAAATGAATAGCATGAGGCAATATTGTACTGCAGCTGTCCCGAGCATTGATGGCCATGATAATCTTGTGTTTCTTAAGCTAGATATTCATGATTGCCTTGATCGGTTCATGTTCACTCTCGTACCGAAGCCTCAAGCAGCCACCGAACCCAGAAGCAGCCAGAAAGGCAACTCATTATTTTACACAGTCCATGTCCTTGCGAATGATCAGCCCTTATTCACTCAGCTCCATCATAATATTCAGCTCCCTGACCTCCAGGGCGTGGCGCGTGAATACCTTTTTGCTCGCTTTGCACTCGCTATCTTCATGAACGTCAAGGGATTCATAACGGACGGATATAAACGCCGCGTCGCAAGACACAGAGTCGTCAACGAAGATGCCGGTCCTGAAGTCGTCATTGAGCAGGTTGATGGGCCAGAACTCCAGAGGCTGTATGGCGGTGGAAAGAGCCGAAGCGCAAGTCCTGCTAAGAGAAAACGACCGGGCGCAGAGGACGAGGTAGATTATGAAGTAAGCACTCCTGAGCTTTGGGGCGGGTCTGTGGATGATCTCGATCTCGATAGTTTGGATGAGTCCATTGATGAGATGTCCACTGATCAATGGTATCGTCGGAGGCTAGAAGAGCAAGAAGAGGAAGAACGCGGTCGCCCAAAGAAGAGGACGAGGGTGCCGGCACATGATGCAGACGACGGCGTCACATTGGCTGAATGAGCCAGCTTTCCAAGATTGCTTAATATTTCTAAAACTACCTAATATTTCTGACATAGACTCATATTTCTAAAGTTGCCTGAAATTTCTAGGCTTTCCTGGCTTTCCTAGAACGAGCGATACGCATGATGTACTATCTTGAAGGAGATCTGATAAGGATAGAAATGGTTGTGGTCTTTTGGCAGCATTGGGAGAAAATACAGACTTTCAGTAATACTAAAGCATCCTGATTGAGGTTCCTTTATTGCGCATTCAGCCTTCTATAACTGCCATACGTTAGCTGGTATACAGGAGAGTAAAGGAGTCTGGGCGGATAGTCTCGCAGGAGCAGGTAGTTTGCCATAGAGGCGCTAGTTAGTGTCAAAATGTTGACTGTGTTGACCTCTGACTTGCCTGTTTCCCTAGAAGAGAGTGAAGTTCCTGCTTTATACTGGCTTCTAGTTACGTGGCCTGTTGATGTGCTGGTCCCTTGGCGGGTCTCCTAATAGTTTGCTTCCCGACAGTGTTTCTATGTATATGTTGGCGTTCATCTTTACAAGGTTGCAAACAATAAGCTCCGCTTTATATTTCGCCTCTCTCACAACATAGGCTAAGGATGCTGAGTAGGTAGGTGACTCTATCAAAGACTTTAGCATTTACTATCGGTATTGGCAGTAATATGAATGAGAATATCAGGTACAAAAGAGTTACTGGGATGAGGTCAAATATAGACTCATGGTTGTGCCTGGTGATGAGGATATCTACTCCACGATTATTGCCATTTATAGTGACAAATTCAAGACCATCAGTTGAATAGACCACTTCAGGCCATCTTAGAGGGTTGGGACGCCACAAAATTACAGCAGTGACAGATTCAGCAGTGGCAATAACGCGGTTTCGAGTGCGGTTTTCGATGTTGATAAGCCCTCCTAGCTATTGTTCTAAACACAAGCATTACAGTCGATAATACTCCATCCAGTCTCTCTAAGACCCTTCTCATCTGTTGTAAGAGTATGTTCATCGTCGTATCCGAATGTCGGAGCTTGACAATGCTATTATCTATATGAAGATACTTTTATTAGTAGTTACATACCTCAAGTATTCCCATCATATTACTCGTAACCACCTAAACAACCATGTTGTTACTTCTACAATCTCGCATCGTCATGGTCCAAATGCTCAAGAAAAGTCCCAGAGATATGATTGAAAATAAATGGCGCGCTACACTTTGATCCAGGCAAATCTTTTGAGCGCCGCCAACTTACGGCAGCATTCAGGGAAAGTAGTCGATCTTGTCTTTTTCCTGCTGTGTGGACTTTTAATGGATTTTTAGACCTAAAAGCTTCAGGGGCAGAGGGTAACACTATGCAGGGCGAGGCCTCGCTCGCTGTAACGGTTTTGTAATGGCAGATATAGCAGAAGTGACTGGTTTTAAGCTCGCTACAACGCACGAAATAGACGACTAAGCAGTCTAGAAAAGGGGTGGCGTGCAGACCATCCATGTACGACTTCTGATGTTCCCAGAATTTGCACAGAAATACTTTGGGAGTGAAGACTTGATTGAACTCCCAAGGTTTGGATATCAAGATACATCATCTGTCTAAAATCTCAAGTCCATGGCGTTTCCCCTGTACCACGGCTACGTTTCAACACCAACTGCCCCTCCCAATCCTAGTTTGAATAAAGAAGAAATTTAGCACAACCGAATTAGGCTTCCTTCCCACTATCTTCCTTGAGCGATACGATTCGATTGAGTACAATCGAGTCTTCAGTGCTATCCGAGTCCATGGCCTACGCAATGGTTTTACGTTAGTAAACACTTTTTAGGTATTTGATAGATAAGAATCAAGGTACTCACAAAGTATGCAACCCGCATGCCTTGAAACCGGACACCTTCTGGCCCAGCACTAGCCTTTTCGCCCTCAGCCTGCGGCCAAGGAGCACGACGGCGAACCTCATCGAATCCGGAGTTCACAAGTGCCTCGGGGTAAATCGTCTCACTGTCGGGATTGATATCGGAGAGAAATCCACCTTCCGCGGCCATGGGATTATCAGACTTGAACAGCTGATTGTGAACTCGAACTGTAACTTTACGCGAACCCTCTGGAACCCAGTGAATGTATGCCTTTGGCTTCGGACCATCCTTTATCAAGACGGCTTGAATCTCTGTTATCTGGCCAGTAGCCGCGTCCTTGGAGAAGGAAACGGCCCGGATGCAGTGGGGTACCTGGAGCAGACCAACGGTTTGGCCTGGAGACAGGCGGAAGAACTCTTTCGTCGCAACTTCGCGGAAATCAGATCGGTCGATGTAGACGGTTGACGTCATTCGCAACTTGTAGGAGCCGAATTCGGGCCTCTTTGGGGAAAAGGGCAACTCGAGCTCTTGACCCTCGAGACTGCCGATATCCTGGATCACTAGGCGGATAGGGTCTAAGACCAGCAAGAGGCGGGGGACCGATGTTTCAAGATAGCGGCGAACCGACTGCTCAAATCGTGCAATCTGGATGACCGTCTGCGATGTCGTGACGCCTAGTTCGTTGATAAAAGACAAGATTGCACCGGACGGCACACCTCGCCGGCGAATGGCAATCAGGGTATAGAGGCGCGGGTCATCCCAACCACGCACGTGCTTCATGTCAACCAGCTGTTTCAGGGCCCTCTTGCTCATGATAGTTCCAGTGACATTTAGGCGGCCTAGAATTTCATCAATGGAAAGCTTGGCATAGTTGCAGTAGTAGAGACTCACCATACTCGCGCTGCATTGGCTCATAAACACCGAGTGTCTTGTTTAGCCATTCGTAGCTCTCTCGGGCGGTAATAAACTCAGTTGTGCAGAGACTATGGGTGATGTCTTCGAAGCTATCGCAAAGGCAGCTTTCTGGAGTTAGTACTACAAAACCATCTTCACGTGATAATACTTACTGAGCGAAGTCATAAGATGGGTAAATATGCCATTTCGTGCCAGTGCGAATATGGGGTGTACGGTTCTTGGGAATGCGATAGGCGACAATGTCCCACATTTGCGGGTTCCCGCTTTCGAGAAGTTGTTGCTTCATCCTCAAAAAGGCTGTCTGTGGCTCATATTTCCCTTGATGCATGTCGCGGAACTTGGTAAGGTTGGTATCCACGTCTTGTTCGGCGTGCGCGCAACGAAAGCGTGGCGACCGACCATCTTCACCCCCGCGTTGCATTTTCAGATCGGCTTCGGTGCAGTGGCAAACGTACGCCTTTCCTAGTTTAATTAGCTCCTCGGCAAGGTCGTACAAGCGCTGGAAGTTATCGCTCGAGTAGGTAGTCTTATGGGGAGTGAATCCTAGTAGACTGATTAGACAATGTGTCAAGCCAAGTCAATCCCGTGAACATTACCCAGCCAGTGAACGATATCCTCGATTGCTTGAAAGTATTTCTCCTCCTCAGCATCTGGGTTTGTGTCATCGAAGCGAAGAATGGTCTCGCCGCCATGGTATCGCGCAAAGCCGAAATTGATCGCAATGGCCTTGGCGTGGCCGAGATGGAGATAGCCGTTTGGCTCGGGAGGAAATCTCGTTCTGACAGGTTTCGAAGGCCGCAAATTGTAAACGTCGGCGAGGAAGCCCTGCTTGAACATGGCGTCGGGATCGAGGTTGGATTCTGAGGGTTTAGGGGCGGCGGCATCTGGCTTGCTTGGAGCCTTCGGTTCAGCAACCGCCTTGGCCGCCTTCCTGGCTCGCTTCTGCATTCGCTTCTTCAGCTCGCTCTTGGACACCATGTCGCCCGTCTCCGGGTCGAGCTGGAGCTTGGCAAGGCCATCTGTAATTGGTTCCGCCATTGAGGCGTTTTTCGTACGCAGTATGACGGATAGGAAGCAGTTTTTATCGTTGATTCGATAGTGCCGAGGTGGGTGGTCAAGCTGGTGATATGGGATTGGGATTATGGTTGCTGTGATAAGGTACAAAGTAGTTCGTTGCAACCCCGCCGAAAATTGTGAGTCAGCGAACCCCGCCGGAGGACAGTTTTTCCGGCGGGGTGTATTTGTTCTCTGGATAACGGCTATGTACGATGAACAGGGCAGGTTTAGTTGCATTTGTATTAATACTCGCCTCGTTTCTAGAACAATAATCGTTTTACGTACCTCGATTGCTCTACAGTATATGTGTCCAAAGCTTTTTTTCTTTCTTTCATCTAGGGCTACACCTCTACTTGTTCATTTTCACTCATTCACATCCACTCCTTCATATATGCTCCCACAACACATCCTTTGATATTTTTCTTTTCTCTCCATCATGAGTCTTCCTGCCTTGCTAAGGCCCATGCTACTTGCTATTACGCCTGTGACCGTTAGGTCTCAAGCCTGGAAGCAAGCAGCCGATCCCCAGAACTATGAGCTCTACTCTGTCCAGGCTGGTGATACCTGCTTCAGTATCATGAGCCGGACCAACGCTACTTTCTCTCAGATAATTTCCTGAACCGCGGTATTGACCAATCGTGCTCGTGAGTTAGTGGCAGGCCAATCAGTCACAAAGTAAAGTGCCTGGATTACCGTCCAAAATCAAACCAAGGAATATCAAAGAGTTGAAGGCAAAGACATTTGTGTCAGCAACCTGGAGGGTCATTTTGTACCTCCATGCTTATCTTGATCAGGGCCCTTCCAAGGCGTCCGGTCCCTCCCGCCCCTACAACTGCCCCTGCACCGTCTCAGACACCGTGTCCTACTGCATTGCTCTCGAGTCCGCTACGCCAGGTTAGTTACCCACGTACGCAAAAGCCCATCTCAAACTCTCCACCCACTATTAATACACGGAAACTTAATCATGGCGCCGGGACACGAAGATGAAGACGCCCCGCCCAGCCCGCGTGCGGCCGGCGAGATTAAGAACTGCGCCGCCTGGTTTGCTCCGCAGCCGTACCATTTGTGCGAGTCAGTCCTCCTGACCACCTGGCTGGTGTTTGAGGGCTTTTACTACAGGAACCCGTCCGTCAAGAGCGACTGCCCCGACATGACCATTGGCACGTACTACTGTATATCGATCAAGAAGAAGATTCAGCTCTCAGACTTGTACAAGTGGAACCCGGCCGTCAAGGATGACTGCTCTGGACTCCAGGCCAAGGTCTATGTCTATATTAGCGCATGGTATACAACATCTAAGAACTACTAGAGTCCGGAATGTAGCCCCCTTGTTTGTACCAAGTGCTCATTTCCATGATGCCCAGGTCCATCAACTCAAGGTTATCGACGTTGGGTTCCTCCACCTCAGGATCGAATGCATCCACCAGGGCCCCTGTACCTTTGTATACCATTCTTTCGTCCTGAAACGGGTTCTTGCCATAGCCGTACAGAAAGCCCTCGGTCTCGGAGCTGACATCGATAGAGAGCCCTTGAACTTGGGGTTCATCATCGACAAAAATGATTACCTTGGGCCTATCTGCAGCAGCTCGCTCGCGCCAGCCCAGTTTGCATCGCATATCTTCAAGCAAGCCCTGGTAATGGCCGTTGAACGGTAGGAAGAAGAGGAAGCTAAGCTCGACAGACTGAAGCGTGCGACAGCGCAAGCAGAAGATCCATCAGGTCTCCCTGCTTAACAAGGAAGCGCAAGAGACCAAAATGCCGGAGATTTGGATGCTCACGGCCGAGTGAACCAGGCGCGCATCATCATAGATAATTTCGACAATTCCCTTTCGAAACCACTCATGGTCGGCAACAGCCCTGAAGACCTCCACATTGCGTGGGTTAGGTGAGAGAAAAAGGCGGCTGAGACGCAGTCGAGCAATGTCGCGGAGCCGAGTGCATGTTAAACGCAAGCTCTTGATGTCACTGTTTGGCAATCCGGACAATATCGGTATAAGAAGTTCAGGTGGGAGGTGGACAAGAGGCCCAGACCCTGCTGGGCTGCAGTTGGATGAGCTCATGGACAAGTTGACAATTTGATGTTCTGTTGCAGGACCCTATCAGGTGGAGAGGGCTGAAATGAGAGAGAGTTGGAGAGTTCAGATCAATTCCCCCATCCTCCGAAAATGGAATACCCGTTGGTGGAGCCTTTTGTGCCGAACTGTGTGGCCTTCGATTCCCTTTTACATACATAGATAAAAGGTATAAAAAGTCGAGAGACATATAGCGCCAAAAGAAACGAAGACATTAATCTCAATACAAGAGCTTGAAGGGTGAATGGATCACGTGTATTCCAATAGACATCGTCGTATGTGTTCGGGGTCCCATGCAAGTCGTGAAGATCATGCGTGCTTCTTTCACCCGCTGCTTAGCCCTTCGATCAGGTTTTGATTCCTTGTTCCACCAGAGCATCAAATGTAAACGAACGTAAGTCTTCTGCGTCATGTGTCTCAGAGACGCAGATATATAATCGTCTGCTTTACGGAGTAGCACTATGATATTGAGAAAGGGGCGGCTCCGCGCCCGGCCCGCCCTTATTAATAGCGCGCTTCCCGAATGCGGGATGTGCGGCCGCAACCTCCGCGTCCACCATCTCCGCATGTCCGCATAAGACGGCCATGAAACATCTTTGACGCTTTCCAGTGCTCTCCCGTGTCTGCATCTCATGCAATCTGCGGTGGAACGCCATGGAATTGATGACTCCCGACAGTACCGTCATGCGCAGCCCTCACGCCTGCAGGGCTTGCCGGAAACATAAGCGCCGGTGCGACAAGGACACCCCCTTGTGCGGGCTCTGTCGCCGCACAGGGCGCACCTGCGAGTACCGCAATGACCATAGTCTAGACCAGCATGCGACAACCGCGGCCGAGTTGGACGTCTTGCGGGCGAGGCTGGCGGAGCTTGAGGACCGCTTGGTTGGCACCGCAGGCACAGGCAGTAGTTCATCTCCAGGAGTATCAAGCTCTCCCACCACGCCTGGTGGTGCTATCGATGCTTGCCGCCCTGATGAGAGACGCGGCATCACCAACCTTGGCCATGACCAGCATCGACGCAAGTTTCCCGCGACACTCTTTCTTGACATTGACCTCTTCATCTTGACCAGGCCCCAGCTCCCAGCTCCCAACATGGCCATTCTGACGGTATGTTTCACCATGTGCCGTTCGTTACCTTCAGCCCAACAATGGGCCGACTGACCTCACCCAGGATGTGCTTGCCATTCTATCTCAAGGGTGTGCCGTTATTGATGCATCACGCGAGTACTTTAGTACTGTCCACACATGGATGCCCATCGTGTCCAAACGGAGAATGGACCTCGGCAGGTCTATACAGAATGCAGGTTCTGACCTTGCCATGCTGTTCCTCGCTATGAAGCTGGTCACGGCTAAAACCCATGACGAAACCGATGGCCCTCTGTACTCGATGGCTACACGGTTCCTCATCAGCCTTCAAAGTAACGGTGTGGTATCATTGCTCTGCCTTCAGGCCATGGCC
Source organism: Mycogone perniciosa (assembly GCA_025331125.1). Taxonomy (NCBI): domain Eukaryota; kingdom Fungi; phylum Ascomycota; class Sordariomycetes; order Hypocreales; family Hypocreaceae; genus Mycogone; species Mycogone perniciosa. The sequence continues at coordinate 30,912 of JAOALB010000156.1, forward strand.
CTTATTGCGTATTACGAGTACAGTCATGCCATGTATCCCACAGCGTGGATGACCATAGGGGCTTGCGCACGCTATGCCCAGATTCTTGGGCTTTCTTGGCAAGGATCGAATGGATCAGTCATGAGTCAATCCGTAAGTGTGATAAAAGGTGGCAATGTCTCGTCGCCAGTCTTCCTTTTCTTCTCGTCCCAACCCATAAGAGATCGCTGACTTGTTGGGGATCAGACTTCATTCACTGAAGCCGAGGAGAGAAGGAGAGTGTGGTGGGCCATTTTCATCCTCGATAGGATAGTATCGATGGGCAGCAGAAGGCCTTTCTTGCTAACAGAGCCACCGCCAGACACCAGGCTGCCAGTTGACGACGACGCTTGGGTACGACATCCATTCATCTTTTGGAGTCCATCTCGGTGGTGAGAGAGCTTAGGCTGACAACCATCGTTTGCAGGACAGGGGTGACGTGACCCGCGCCATGGGCCATGCCGTATCTACTGACTTTCAAGTCCACCAGTCTCACTACGCTCGTCTCTGTCAAGAAACCGTATATGTCAGTAGGGCAGTGACCTGGGCTCGAAACTATCGGTCAGCCATCAGCCCATCTACCACAGAGGTTGTGTCGCTCGCCGAGGAGATCAGAGCTTTTAACCAGGTCATGGGAAACGCAGTGCAAGCAGATGGCTTTATACCCCTTCTTGCACCACGCTGCATCGCCCACTCTGCGCTTTTCATTGCTCTCGACACATTGGCGTGCCCGGAAAAGATGGAACTAGAGGCAGGCTATGCCGCCATCTCCAAGGCCAAGACGGAGGACGAGCTTGCGCTGCAAACCTGTCAATACGGCTCATCTATGAGTCTAGTGAAGAAGTACACGGGCTTGCCAATGCTGTCTTGACCATGATCGGGCAAGATATATGCTCCCTGCAGCAAATATGCCCATTCATCCTCGACGCGATATACGCGGCCACGCTGACTTTCCGTTGGTTCTTAGAAGAGAGCGGAGCTGACGATGTCTATCTGCTGAGTGTGACCAACTTGGATAAGGCATTAAATGTGCTGGGAACAAGGTGGGAGTTGGGCACGACTTATGTCGAGATGGCAATGTCCTATGATGCATTAGCAAGGACAGGGGGCAACCCGAGCAAGTGATTCGTGCCGCCACCAACCTACCCTCATGTGTTTTTGTATGAATATGTATAGATATCATGCTAGGGATGCGTTCGTCTTTAACACATTAGCCGACAGCCGTTACCTATCGCACTATATTGACACCACGGAGTACTCCGTACTACCATAATCTACTACTAGCAAGTAAGGGTTCTGATAGTATATACCTACAGTCGACCCCCTAAATGATTCATTTTAGACGTCTTACTCCACTTACCGATTATACTTGTAGCTTATCAATAAAGAGCTACTCCGTATAAAAGAAAGAAAAAGAGATATTATTGGGGAAAAAATATTAAATAGTGCTCGTTTTTAAACATATTTCTTTTTATAATTACATGGTTATTGTTGTAGTATTATAACCCTGGTCATTTCTTTACTAATGTATCCGTACTCTGTATACGCTAATGAATTATTTAGGACCGATGGTATGTGGAAGTGAGGCTGTGGTGCGGCATGTGCGGCCGCATTGCGATGGAAGCAGTGCTGCCAATAGCAATAGCGTATGTCTGAGAATCCACAAGACTGTATCTAAATAGACTCCAAGTCTCCTGTCACAAATGATGTTCAATGGAGTTCCAAGTTCATTCTCACTCTCCTATTACGCATCTACTTTACACTACCCTTCACTACCATCATTATGAGTCTCCGCCTAAGCACCCTCTTTCCGCACAAGGCATCTCTGACAGAGAAGAACCTCCCTGATCAGCGAGACAAAGTACGTCTACTTTCAAAAGGTACCCTTGCCACCTTACTCATGAATTCGAGCAGGTATTCATCGTCACTGGGGGCTCTGGTGGTATAGGGGAGGAGCTTATTTCCATCCTCTACCAGCACAATGCTAGGATTTATGTCGCTGCTCGTTCAGAGGCAAAGACTGGGCAAGTCATTAACAAGGTCAAAAATACTCATCCAAAGTCATCTGGAGAACTCATTTTTCTCCGTCTCGTCCTCGATGACCTCACTACCATCAAGCAATCGGCAAATGAATTCTTAGCCAAGGCGAGCCGCCTGGATGTTCCCTGGAATAATGCGGGCGTCATGGTACCACCGCAGGGATCCAAGACGGCACAGGGGTACGAGCTACAGCTTGGTGTCAACAACCTCGGGCATTTTCACTCACTTCCTGAGCCCTGTGCTGGTCGCAACCGCCAGCATCGCCCCAAAGAACTCTGTTCGAGTCATCTGGGTGTCATCAAGCGGAGCAGACGCTGCTCCTGTCCCGGCTATAGACTTTTCCAACATGAACTACGATCGCGAAGAGGGACCCTGGGCGAAATACTTCCGAAGCAAGGCAGGAAAAGTCTTGTATGCTGCCGAATTCGCTAGGAAGACATCCAGCAACGGCGTTATCAGCATTGTTCGTGATAATCTTCCCTTTCAAGTTCAACTTTGGCTACTGGTGCATCTCTTATTAACCAGACTCATAAAGGCTCTCAACTCCGGAAACTTTGTGACAAATCTTCAGCAAACTATGCCGAAGCTGCAGGTTGCCATGTTTGTGCGTAAAGTTGAGACAAGTTCACTAGGACATACGGTGCTAACAATCCCAATACAGAGACTATTTTCCCATCATCCCAAATATGGCGCCTATACCGAGCTATTTGCGGGTTTATCCCCAACAATCACAAAGGAACATAATGGTGGCTGGGGTAAGCCCGTCCTACTCCCCCATCCGCTATCTATCAGTTCAATTGACTCCTTCCCCTTCTCTTTAGTCACCCCATTTGGCAAACTTGAAGATGTTCGTAAGGACTTGGCGGACCCTAAGCTTGGGAAAGAGTATTGGGAGTGGTCAGAGGAGCAAGTAGAGAAATATTTCTAAGCTTGTATAACAGTTTGGTACGTGGTATGGGACAGGGTGGAATGTTAATTACATGTAACCCTTTTTGGTATATATAGAATTAATTAAGCTCGGTAAACAGTAACGTGGGAGTTTAACTACATAGCTAGAACTGCTTAAGTATTAAGGTTTTAGTGGGAAGGTATGAGGTAAATATTACTGGTAGTGTTTTGATATTGCTTCCAGGGACTGGACCAGAAAGCTGCAACCCTTAAGGCAGTTATATGGCAAAGAGCTGTATACAGAGTAGTGGCTACCGCATTTGCTGCCTCTATCTTATAGTTGAGTTACGTAGCCTTTCCATGGAATTGCCGGCAGAATTCTTCATTAGGTGTAGCCTATCAGGCCCATCATGCAGCCTTGCTTCGCCCCTCTAGCCTGTCGCATCACTGGCTTTAGTTTGTAACACAACAATCATCATAACGACATATATTTGAAAACTTATATCAAAATCGTACTCGTGTCTCACCTGGTATCTTCCCATATTGAGGAAGATGTTCTTACTAAAACTGAGTATTTATACACCTGTGGTTTACGCACCCTACTCTAGCACAGGGAACTGCCTGGCTCCGGGTCATACGTACATGTCCCTCGACTTACACAATCATCGTTTTGAGCAGCACACCTCAGGTGCAGCGATTTGAACTTCCAGCCGTCTGTCCACAACCTACGGCATGTTCCTCTGCTCGTGTAGCCATACCCAAACCACTTACCAGCGCAGCCAGGCTTTTCCCAATAGCTGATCTGTACCTGGCCATTCGGGCAGAGGCCTTCTGCGGCGATGTCAAGGGAAGCCACCTTGCAGTTAGTATCAATACACATGCCACCGCTATTACTGGCGAGGCTGATATCATTATACACAGCGCCCGTACAGTCATTATGATAGTAGGACTTGAGCTTGAATGCCGAGACGCCTAAAATGACGGATTAGCAGTGCAAGCTAAACAAAGAAAATATTTCAAAGTAATTATTACCGATGGTAGGAACAGTTGATGTGCTTGTAGTCGATACTCGCGTCGAGGTAGTGCTTGTTGCAGTTGTCGTAGTCACCACGTCATCGTCCGGGCCAGGCTGGCAGTTCCAGTTATACATTGGGAAAACGCAGTATGTGAGTCCTGGAACCAGGCGGTCTGAGCACTTAGAAGCGTCGTTGCCCAGTGACGGATTGACCTTCATGAGGATGTCAATGGAGGTGGGACCTCTGAAGGTCATGAGCAAGCATGTGTCCGCATTTTGAGCTGTATACCAAAGTCCACAGCGTCTTGCGCTTCCTTCGGCAATCGTAAGGTCTTGGGGCACTTCCACCATGATTCTTGCATAACCATCGCTCTTCTTGCCAACTTCATAACTTGGTAGATCTCCTGGTAACGTGTGCTTTCCATTCTGTGGCGCAAGACAGATGACATGACCATACGCATTCTCGCTCGAGTTCCACATGTTGCCACACCCCGGCTCTATCCACGGGTTATACTTGACCACGTCTTTGAAGGTGACATTGTAATCTTTCGAGTGCGCAGTTTCAATGCTAATACAAATGTCGTTTTTCTTGACAACGTACGTGAGCGCGCAGGGTGGTGGGAGACACAACTCAGTTCCCGGCTTGAAGCTCTTACAATCAGGTGTGCTGAATGGATTGCCAATATAGATAGCTGCTGATGAAAGGGAGTGCTTCAGAGCAATACTGTCGCATGTATCACCTTCCGCTGTAATGTACACCCTGGCCTTGTCGCAAGGGGGTTTTGGGTCTTCCGGAAAGAGAGACGACGGAATTGTGGTATTGAATCCTGTTTTGCAGCGAGTGTTAATGTAAGTTAAATCCCGACGGAAGAATGTATCGTAGCTGGAGTAGTGGCTCTTTTGCATCATGGATCGAAGTGTCGTAAAGCAGTACGAGCAGATGTCCTTGTCAGCCATCATCTCAATGCTAGATACAGTCTCAAAGTCGCTGACAATATCTGACAGCCAAATGTGAGTGTTTTAAACACAAAATGGAAGTCATCCAATTTGAACCACACTACTTACCGACACAATAGTCTTTGCTCGAGGTGTCGATCAAGCATGTCTCGTTGTATCCCGCGTGCATACGGCCGCCGATCAATGTCAACGGAGCACCATCCTCAGTATAATATTCTTTGCAAGCCTCCTCGACGTCTGTAAACCATCCCTGTAGGCTCTGGCCACAGCCTGCATCGCAGACTGAGTCGGCCAGTGTTTGGTTGCCTACAGAGCTACGGAGTTCGAGGCGAGCAAGTCCTTCCACAAGATCGTCACACTCGATGCGCTTCGTCAGCGCCGTTCGGCAGGATGGAGGAACTGGAGTGCTGAATTCGTCTACATCTTGGGGCGTGTAGACATGAAATCCAGTAAAGTGACGCTTACCGCTTGTTTCCTTTGCTCCCTGGAGCCAAGCGACCACTGAAGACAGTAATCCGTTCTTGTTGTCTGCTGCCATTGTGGCAGGAGTGAACAACGGTGACACCATTTCAACAATCGACTTAGTGCAAAGATTGTATACCCAGACGTCAAAGCTCTCAACTACCTCGAACCCGCGTTGTTGGCAGTTTTCTGCCTTGACACAGTCCTGTTTATAGTCGGAGAACCAACTGTAAAGACCTGCTCCAAGAATATAGACGGCCGAAGAATCAACAACACGAATGGCCCAGGATGAGTAGCAGCTCAATGATGTACAGTTTGTGAATGTGGGATCATTAGGGAATAACCCGGTTTTGAAGGGGATGGGAGCCTTTGGAACAGGCTGGAAGTAAGGAGATTCCGTCTGAATCATGCTCATCAGGATATTGCTTGCAGATGACAGCTGGTACTGGTAAAGTACGCAGTGTTCCACAGAAGTACCCCAAAGCCATGCGACTTCACTCTCGATGAGCATGCCTCGCCCGGCATATACGTCAATTTGGTCCTGCGTCACCTTGTCCATGTCGTGATCGGCTGCCCATATCCACACGTTTTCTAAATATGCCGTCGAATTAGGAGTGAGGTGCATAAGCAAAGACGCGGCTTTGCAGTTAGGGTTGACACGGCCAGTGTTCTTTGGGCACTCCTCTTTCTGCAAACCAGTACCTTTGGCTCCGCCGACGCGAATGTGAGAATCTTTTTTTCTCCACTAGTGTACTGATATAATACCGAGTGATTGAACAATGCACTTACCCCACATGCCAGCAGTTCCTTTGTCCGATTGCTGAACATTCCACTCTACAAGAACGGCACCAGAAGTTGCACCAGATGTGGCAGAGACTGTAAACATCATATCCTGGACCTCAATGATTCCCTTTTCTCCCTTTTGGCCAAACTTCACGGCTACCCGGGGATGCTGTTCATCACCAAACCTGGAGCCCGAAGCCATAATCTGTGACCAGGCTTGGCCGATGATTCGAGAACCAGTTGGCACATAAAGCGTGTTGGTAATAGTGTACACGCCAAACGGAAAGTACACAATAGATGAAGTGTTGGCAGCTCCTTCAAGAATAGAGTTCAAGACGGCCGTATCGTCAGTAACGCCATCGCCTTTAGCACCGAGAGCCTTGACGTTCATGACATTGTTGGCTGAGACGCTGTAGTATGTTGGTCGGCGTCTTGTAAAGAGGTTAGGCTGCATGCTTTTATCTCGTTTATCGCCTAGAAGTGCTTCCTGACGGTCCATTACCGGGATAGGTCCTCCGGCGACAAACTTGCTTGGGCCAGTGGCATTGTTGACTCGGCCAAAGCCCCAGCTGTCCACAATGGTCTGAGTACCTCCGGCTAACATCGTGGACCCTTTCCCATTGTCTTGAACTGCGGTTTTAACGTTGAAAAAGCCCACATTTTGAAGCAAAAAGGATGTTGAGCTTTCCGACACTAGACTGGTGACGATGCCGTTGGGGGTATTGGAAATTTTCGAATCAACCAACACCAGCGAGCCAACACCCTGTCCAGTGCTCCCAGGACCGCCGGCCTAGATTATGTGTTAGCCGTAGTTTGAACCTCAGGATATGGGAACGAAATTTGTACCCCTCCGACAATGGTGAGACCGGTCTCACAGCTCTCAATAATAAAGTCGTGCATTGTCCATGCCCAGTCCCAGTGGATTTGGACAGCCGTTTTGCAACGCATAAACATCAAGTGACTTGTTGTGAACTGTTGATTACCCATGTAGGCTCTACATAGTCTGTCAGTTTCAATACTTCGTATATACTTGATGAGCGTGACTGCGTACCCGAAATTTCCGCCAATGAAGATGAGATCGGCGAGAAATCCACCAGATCCGTTTTCCATATAGATACCCTAGTTTAGAATCAGCTACCCATATACCAGCATTTCAAGACGGGCACCCGGTACAGTACCTGCTGTGTGTTCTCTGGAACGTCTGAGTTGTACTTCATGTAAAAGGTGACGTTTTCGATGGAGGTTCCTTGCGCCACCTGCCAATGTATACCACATATGTATGCGCGTGGATCCGTGTTACGCACATCGATAACAAAATTCCTAATGCTGCGTAGGAAGTTGTTGGTATTCACGTACCTATCAACCATTAGCAATCCTATGTTTCACCATCTCAGGGAATCCAGGAAGTAAATACCATTCTTCGTTGTCGCTTACATAGACGTCACTGGTAATCATGCCCAGGCCAACGAAACTGGAAGCACCCAGAATTGTTGGAGGGTGGGTTGGCTAGTATATAATTAGTCCAAGATGAACACGAGTTAGTAAACAGTGGGCAACTAACATCACCAAGTAGCTGCGTATTATAGTACTGGATGATGGATGTGCTAATCAAGTACGTTCCCGGAGGAAAGTATACAACAGCCGGGTGTATAGTGCTGGAACCGCAATTGGGACCACAGCGGCCGCCATCTGCAATTGCACGGTTGATGGCTGCCGTGTCGTCCGTCTTCCCGTCACCCTTGGCACCATAGTCCTTGACATTTCTCCAGACCTGAGAGGTGATTAGCAGAATTCAGTTAAATTCATTTGGACCATGAGGGAAAACCTTGTAGCCTTTGGGAGCAAAGGGGCTCAATCCAAGCTGCGGCATATCCAGCATCCAGTAACCGGAATCACGTTTGTGTAGGACCGACGTATTGGCTCCAATGCTTGATGACCACTGTCCAAGAAGACCTTCTGGGGTTTGGTAGCGGGGGGGAGCATTGGTAGCGGGGGGGAGCATTGGTGTCGTTCCCTTCCTGGCGGTATTTGGCCCTTAGCTCATTAGCCACCTCTTCATGGTCGCCTTCCGGAATTTGAGGAGTAGATTCCGCGACAATTTTGGCTGCATCAGCCAATTCAGAAGGGATAGAGTATCCGGTAGACGCTGTCTTTGCATCAGAAGTGTCTCTCTTCGACTCTTGCGTCTCGTTGCTATTCAGATACGGTAGAGGAGCAGCAAGAGACGGACTTTTCGTTTCCGTATCCAGCTCTAGATTGTTGAATTTCGGGTTTTCAACACGGGCCTTATTGCGGGATGCAGCCGCAGCCAAGGCTTGCTTCACAAGCTCTGCCGCGCTATTGAGAGAACTGTTTCCGGCCAGAGAGCTGTTTCTAGCTTCGAGACTTTTTGCTTCAAAGTGCTCATGAAGATGGGAATGAACGTGCCGCCCATGGTTAGAACTTGCAAGCCCCGTTGCTTGCCAAAGTCCCAGCAACAGCGCGAAACGAAGAACGAGAGCCACAGAGGGATTCATTCTTGCAAGCCTGCTGATATATGCTGATGGTATGAGGGTGGTGATGGAAAGTGGAAAGGTCTGCCGTTCGACATGAAAAAGAGCGGGCTGTGTGTCTTAATCAGTAGCCCACCTAGCCGTCACTGGGGAGCTTGTCATCCTCTGGTGGAGCTTTATTATTACTTTCTTCAGGCCGAGGTGAGACCCTCTGCAAAGTGCTAAGTGATGTTAGATATACGGGTGTGGCAATTACGACACGAAGGGGTCAATCTATAATGATGGTCCTGATTGTTGTATATACCTGTGTTCCTGCCTTCTGCCTCGAATTAAGGTCCAGGATATAGGCGGCATACGCCCCTGTTGCATAAAGCACTATCCAACAAGTGATAAAAACGTTTTCTTATCAGTGGCTGCCTTCTGCAGGGTATAGATGGAGCTGACTCCGCCGGTGCCTGCCAAGACTCTGCTCATCTAAAGCCCTGAAGAACCTGCATACTCGTAATGAGTTGAACAGGAACTTTTGTTTCTGTCCCCGGCGTCTGTCCGTCTCCCTCTCTGCTACTATTCAGCATTGTACTAATACCTAACTCTCCTTTGCAAATGGTGTCAGTTTCCTTGTTAATTTGAGCCTCATTTCTGGATTCGGCTAAATGGCCAGCTCGCAGAACTCTTACAAGGATCTTTTTTTAACCATGGTACTTCGTACTTGTTACATAATCCTTTATGTAGCAAGGGCGTATGTCGCCGTTACCCTGGGCTGAAGGAAGGTGTCGCGTAACGCGGTTACAGAGTCAGTTTGAACATATCACAATAAAATGGGATTTTGGGCAATTTAATATACACTGAATTCGACCATAACCTATATTTCCATTTAATTCTTTAGCTTCCTTTGTATTTTAAAAGAAGAGAGTAATATATAGCACATTTAGCCTATATATATATATATATATAATAATATCCTTTATAGCTTTAATTTCTATAAATTCCCGACAATTTCAATAATTCCTACCGATCCCAACAAGACCGATGTTATCCAATAGAAGGAAAAACACTTCCCAATTGGAAGCACAGGACAACAACACAACTACACCAATCAATCAGCATCATCATAGATTGACCCTGTCGCACCGTAATCGCATTAGGCTGGGAAATTATTTGATACGCGACCTACCTTATATTAATAATGTGAAGGATACGAGCAATGTCGAAGCCACGCCCCACCATTATTCTAGATACCTGGTAAATTCAGAGATATCTCGAATGCCAGCTTCGAAATGACTGCCTCGGGTCTTGTGAAGCTATTGGGCGAATTACCTTGCATGGAAAATTTTACTTGTGGATAATACTCAACACAGAGCAGAACAACCATGTCTGGCTGTGTCATGGGTAGAGCCGGGGTATTTGGATTATCGAAGAAAGTGAAATATCCGGTCCGTTCCATACGCAGTCTGGCCCCGTCAGACCCGGGTTCTATACTTTTCTTCATTTTGTCTTGCAAACATATTCTTCAATCTGGACTTCAACCTGGACAACGCTCGCGGGGCTTTGCAAGATGATGCTCTTTGCAGCAGCCTTTTTATCGGCGATTGTACTGCTTAGCACATTAAGTCCAGCAATAGCCCAAGGCTGTAGCGCATCGAATCCCTGCAAAGCTGGCTGCTGCAGCAAGTTTGGGTTCTGCGGTTTAGGACCGGACTGTAAGAAAGAGACTCCCGCAAACACATCTACAAACTTGAAAATACCATACTAATCCCAGCGTGTTTCCCCCACGAATAGACTGTGCAAAGGATATCTGTGTAGCCAACTGTGACAGAAAGGCACAATGCGATCCTGGTGGTTATGGTGCCGTCTATGTCAACCATACAACATGTCCTCTCAATGTCTGCTGCTCGAAATGGGGCTTCTGTGGCGTGACTGAAGAGTTCTGTGGCAGTAAGAAGGTCCCGCAGCCCAGCTGCTCGAAATCCAAAACCTTTCAGCGGGTTGTCGGCTACTATGAAGGGTGGGCAGTGAATCGGCCATGCAATGTGTTCTACCCGGAGCAGATTCCCCTCGGCGTCTATACTCATCTCAACTTTGCCTTTGCCACCATTGATCCCAAGACATTTGAAGTTCTCCCAGCAAGCTCCAACGACCTTGAAATGTACCGCCGTTTGACAGATCTCAAGTGGAGAGACCCTGCCCTGAAAGTCTTTATTGCTATCGGCGGCTGGACATTCAATGATGAAAATCAGAAAACTAGAACCACATTCTCCGACTTGGCTAAAAGTGAGGCGAATCAACAAGCCTTCATAAAGTCTCTCATCAGCTTCATGTCAACGTATAACTTTGACGGTGTGGATCTGGACTGGGAGTATCCCGAGGCACCTGACCGCGGTGGTACTAGCGAGGATTATAGTAATTTTCCTAAATTCCTTGCAAAGCTAAAGGCTGCTCTCAGAGGTACGGCAGGTCGTGATGGAGTTAGCATTACACTCCCTGCTTCATACTGTGAGTCAAAGACGTCTATGCTTGTCAGAGCTAGGACTAATCGAGAGCGACTAGGGTATCTTCAACATTTCGACATAAAGAAGCTTATCAATCATGTCGACTTTTTCAACATGTAAGACAACGACCGATAACATTACTTCGCAGAGAGACAAGTATCTAACCGGTAGACTCTGTAGCATGTCGTACGATATCCACGGCGTCTGGGATATCCCGAACAAATGGACAGGTCCTTATCTTAATGCGCACACCAACTTGACAGAAATCAAGGACGCCTTGGATCTCCTCTGGCGAAACAACATACCCCCAGAGAAAGTTACTATGGGTCTCGCGTTTTATGGCCGTGGTTTCACAGCCAACAGCCTGAACTGCCTCACACCTGGCTGTACTTGTGAGTTGCTTCTGTTCCAGCGCAGAGTGGAAGGCTAGGTTTGTTGACTTCCTGAAACATAGATGGGTCCGGATCAGAGGCAAGACGTTGCAGTCACGAAGTTGGCGTGCTCTTGAATTCAGAAATTGTGGATATCATGGCCGTCAAGAAACTACAGCCTAAACTGTACAAGGACGCTGCCGTTCAAGTCTTGACGTTTGATACCAACCAATGGGTGGCGTATGATGACGCAGAGACACTTGGTCTCAAGGTTGATTTTGCAAAGTCTAAATGGTGAGTGGAGTTATATTCCTTATGTAACGGTATTACTAACGGCTGTGAATTTGGAAAGCTTGGGCGGAGTCATGGTCTGGGCCGTGTCCCATGATACTCGCAATGCTACCTATTCGATAGCATTGGCTAAGTTAGCCAGACTATCAATCCCATCAATTATCAACATTGGCGTGGTGGATAACGGTTTGGACAGCTTTCAGACAGTAGGGAAGCATAAGCAATGCCTGTGGGCGAATTGTGGTGATTGTAAGTCTGCAATAATCTGTCAGAGGAATTGTCAAGGTACATGATCTATGTTAACGCTCATCAACATAGCCTGCCCAGCCGGATACAGTGCCCAAATGCGCAATGATAAAGGAGCAAGGGACGGCGAGTACATGCTCAACGACTCAGGCTGTCACAATAACCAGTTGAAGGTGCTGTGTTGCCCTACCCACGACCCGATTCCGCTCTGTGGTTGGTACGACCATAACAATGGTGATTGCAAACCCAATTGTCCTGCCGACTCCGTCGAAGTAGGCAGCACTAGCTCCCACTGCGGCAAGCACGGCAGGCAGGGGAAGAAGCAATACCAAGCGGCCTGCTGCTCCAAGGTTACGAGTTGGACGGATGCGGGCATGTTACCACAGGACAACCTGCGATTGGCATCACAATGCTCATGGGGAAATTATCCGTCTTGTGACTGGCAGTGCTCTAGTGGGTCCATGTTGGTGAGCTCTCTTGACGGCAGTGGTGGCGCAAACTGCTGGTTTGGAGGCATTGGAAGCAAGAATCTCCGTCCCCTCTGCTGTGACCAACCAGACTCCAATTGGAAATACACCGAGTGTGAATGGTATCGTGACATTGGAGCGGGTTCGACCGAATCGAAAGATTGTCGAAGTGGATGTCCCGCTGACAAGGTGCAAGTCTCTCTCAGCTCAGAAGGATGCCGAACAGGCTCATGGTCGTACTGTTGTAGCCCCATTGCCCAGACATTGGACAAGAGATCTGGCCCCAATACTGGTCAGTACGAATGGGCTTTGCAATTATACATGGATGATCCCACGTGCCCTTCCGAAGCAACCAAGGACCTAGAGCCAAGGGGGTTTGAGAGCTTCAATTCATTCTCTGGTGAGTAACTGGAGTACTTGCCCCTTTCCTCCGCCGTTTCTGCTTATATGCCGTCTGATGGCGTGCCATACTTGCATTACTGAAGTTGTTATACAGATAACAGTACCTTTGCAGACTACAGTGTCATTGCTCGAAAGTCGGAATTAGCTATGTCCATCATTAGGACGGTAGAAGACCTGGTTGACCAACTTGTTTCCTATGATGTTGTCGACGACACCTTGACCCGACTTTGGTCGCGCATTGTGGTACCAGTTTATCCCTATTTAACAGTCCCCAATATCCGTGACTGGATGAATGGAAACGTGCGCGTCTGGCCAGTCATCAACACACACAACACGGCGCTCAACCTCTACGTCATCTGCCGTCTTGGCCTATACCAATGGAACCGCCAGATTGGCGATACGCTGTCTAATGTGAAACAACTTGGTTGCGTAGCAACTAGTGTTGTTATCTGCAAGGTTAACAAGCCTACAATTGAGAGGAGAGCACGAGACCCTATGGCATGGTCTGTTACCATCGCTGGCCAGACATATAGCCGCTCTAGCCAGTCCCAACCAGTGAGTTTGCTTGCTCCACCAGCTCTACCAAACCCGATAATAACTAACTATCATGGCAGTATCGAAGCTCCAACGACTGGAGCGTTCTCGACCCATTTCAAGTTGAGATCTATGGTCAGATCTACTACTTTCCTGGCCGCGGCTGTACGAACTATGTGCTTCGCATTATGAACCAAGTGGAGCAGCGCCGCGCAGGAAACCTGCCTGATATTGCCAGTAATTACACAGTCGCACAAGCTCTTCTTTTCTTATTGCATATAGATGGATGACTGATTTGTCCTCTGTAGCTGAACATGGACTCGAGCTACAGACACTGCCGATGTGGTACGTGGATGCGATGCAAGGTATTCTGTCAGGCGATCCCAATCCGGCGGGTGCTATCGATCCTCAATTCTTCATGGATACATTGGTTAGGCCCGGTGCCGTGCGAATAATGCCCAACCCTCCTGGGGCAGCTTCTGGTGGTGCAAATCTATGGACAGTAGAGGACCGCCTCTTCAACGCCCTTGGAAGCACACTTAACGACCGTGTCTTTGTCTTGGCTGAATCTCAGCTAAATTGCCTGAAGGCTGTTGTAAGTGTTCATAAACCCCACGTTAATCACGGTTCATGTGAAATTGCTATTCATGTACTGAAAATGGAGCTATTAGATTTGGGCGTGTAATACAAATTTGGTCGCAGAGGACATCATGAACAGCTTCGCTCGGTCCCGCGACGTGATAGATGCCGAGAACGCCCTCACATCCGTGAGAAATGTAGGTTACGTCCATGCAAAATGAGAGCTTCAGGAACATGGTGGTAAAGCTGACAGTCATTACTAGGTTGTTTCACTTTTCAGGTACCTCAACGATGGCGCTGTCCACGCGAATCTGGCGACAATTATCATGGATATCCGCCGGGAGCTGCGCATCGCTGAGAGAATCCATAGCCATCTGTTCCCTGGCAGACGAGTCGCGGCTGTTGACAGCTTCACCAACTGGATGGACAGCCACTTTACCAGGATGCATACCAACATGGTAAGGTGGGTGAAGCAGTGGCTCAAAGTAATCGAAGCTACATAGCAGAATGATGGCGTGAATGGACCAGCCATCAAATTGCTTGCCAGTAGCATACAGGCAGAAGCAAGTTCCCAAAAGGTCAACACACAAGGCTTTTTCCAGCCTGTCTAATGGCACCACTATTTGAAATGGGATTAAATGGGATGAGGCGAGATTCTGATCGCAAAGCTCCAAGGAATATCTGTCTCTGCACTGGGTGAAGCGGCATCACGAGAGCATGCGCTTTCCGTGCAATTATCGCCCCCTTAAACATGGTTGAAAGAAATAAGTACGCCGACACAAAGGCTGGATGAAACACCCATTATTGATTTGTAACTATTAGGTTTGGATGAGCTTTAGGTGGCAATAGATCCGACTGGAGTAACTTCATCAACTGGCCATAACGTGGAAAACCACTGGGCGGCAGGCAATTCAAGGCCACGAGCCTGAGCCCGAGAGTGTGCTTCGTAAACGATATAAGATACTTGCTCGGAGGTGGAAGATTGATTATCCCGGACAAGGATTAGGTGAGGGGAACCTAGCCAGCTTATTGTTACTCGTATTCATTTCTTTTACCCGTGGTTAAGACCGGGGAAAGTCGACTAAGGCTGGGGGCAGGCATGACACTTTGGGTCACCTATTATCTTTATATCCGATATAAATAAAATGAATTAATAAATAAAACTATTGTTTTCCATTATATAAAGATATCAACTACCAGATTCTAAATTAAAAATATTTTTCTTTAATTAGTTATATATCTGTCTTTGTTTTATTGAAAAGTAAAGAAAAAGTTAAAAACCCTAAAAAATAGTGGGGGTCCTCTGAAGTATCTTTATATATAATTATATACATAAATGTACTTAAAATACCAACTGTCCCGGACTTTCTTTCTTGCCTGTCCCGGCTTTTTCTGCCCGACTAAGGCTCCCAGCCTAAGTCGACTTTCCCCCGCGGTCTCCAGCCTACGGGTATATAACTATTTCAGCTCACCCTCCTAGCTCACAAGCATTTTCGTCTTGAGCGCAACGACACTACTGCTTTACTAAAGCTATTGAGGCTCTCTGTTAACATGGCAGAATCCAGCGAGCAAGGGAGGTTCTTTGATCCTATATTAACGGATCCACTAGCAGTATCGTTTCCGGACGACCTTGCAAGAGAATACCGCGAGCGGAAACGCACATCTCGGTCCTCTCTGGCGCTCCTCCGGGATCCTACGTTTAATTCATACATACCATACGCATGGGGCTTCACAATATACCGTGTTCGATTTGAAGGCGACTCGGATGCAAGATTTGCCCAGGCTCTACAACGTCTCACCCAATGGACGCAGTGGCTCGTTCGCACTACCAGGTACACGGAAGAAGGCAGCCCCGACTCGTATCCTGAAGGTGTGACGGCGCCTGTACCTCCTACTACAGATGATCCGACTGACCACCTCGCACATCGTTTATTTAATGAGGTTATTGAAGTCTATCCTAATGCCGACGCAGTTGTTACTGGCCCCGAAGGAGAGGAAGACTTTAGTCCTGTTGGACAAGCGTTTGCTGAATGGGTAGCCGGATTGAATGTGGACTTGACGCTGTCCAAGAACAACGCGCGCTATGATCACTGCCTCATCATCGACAAGAATGCGCTCGAGTCTCTTGAGCTGCTCCCGGAGACTTTGCCGCCTGTTGAGTACCGAAAGATGCACCACCCAAAGCATAACGAAGTATTTGACAGCTATCATCGGTCATGGGTATGGGTGCTGGATAGAAAGACGTGCGAGGCTTTTCTACAGGGGCAGAAGATAGAATACCCGCCTTGGATACGGCTACGCCTGAACTTCTTCCTCAGCACCTGGTTCGAGAGGGTTAAGGGGGCTGTTCCTATCGACTGGCAACTGGTTGTTGAGGAGGATAAAAGCAAGTGGGAGACTGTTCGATGGTGGAGTCCTGCTGCCGGCTATGTAAATAGGCTTAATAGGGATATGCGGGCTGCTGGTGGCCCGTCTATTCTTGAGATGGCAGACCAACTGAGGCAGGCTATGAGTGGTTAGTTGCTCATCTTCATAAATCCAGGGCTGGACGCACGAAAACAAAGGCTTATCACCGCCAAATATGATTAGGAAAGGCACACAAATTGAGAACCTCCTCAATAAGCTGAGCACTGCTGATTTCTGCAAGGCTTTCTACGCCTGCTCCAGGTGACGCTACCGCGCTTCACAGTGTTAACTTTGCTTGACATGTCAGATTTTGAACTCTTCTATAAGATCTCGAGTTGCCAATGACAACGACATTAGTGATCGCCATGTCCCAATAAAGGAGCCAATAGCAGTTCCTACGTTAGCCACACCGGTAGGCTACTGGCGGTAGCGACGTCATCAGTCAGTATGGAACGGGACAAGAAGAAAACGACAAATTTAGACGACTACCATATATTTTACAAGAACTAATATATATTATTAGATATAGAAAAAAGACTGCTTCGACTTCAACTCCCTGCTGGCCAATCAGAATATCCATGGATACTAGTAGAGCAAAGACAACTAAGCGCATTACTGGGCATGAGTTATATTAATATTGGGTACTAATACATAGATTGAAGTAATGCATGAGTGTACTTCTTTTTCTGACGACGTATATATAGTGGTGCGTTTTAGGCTATATTACGTCCCCGTGGGCTGGTTGTCTAATATCCTAGAAAACAAATCGAGCCTATTGAATGCCTTACACTTGTCTACCAAACAGTTAATCACAGTTATTTACGAGTTAGATGGACTAAGCGATGTCATTAGCCCAGAACTCTAACCCTAAACCTTATATGAATGAAAATGCCGATTTGTTGGACGGTCAAAAGTAGACTGAGCCGGCAAGCCAAGTAACGGTTACGCAATTAGCCAGCACAGGGCCAAGAGAATGCATGTAGGGATGGTGCGGCTCCTCCGGCCCGATCGGCAACACTATCGTGGTTGCGTGGCATCGAAGCGCCGGCAGATCCGCTCAACGGATATGTCATAGGCCGGAAGAGGTATGTGGCGACAGCCTCGGGATGATCGGAAGTTGAGGATTACGTATAAATGTGGGATGTACCACGAGTCACTCCAAAAGCTGGACCCTCCATTAAACCTCCGATCTGTCTTTCCGCTCTGAAGCAATTAGAGCTCTGTTTCTTTGTTTCCTTTCTTTTAGTTTAAAGTGCCCAAAAATGCAGAAAGTGACGGCTATCATGCCGTCCTGGGACAAGACCAAGACCCAGAGCAAGAAAGGCTTCGACAAAGTCTGGGGGTGGGCTGATAAGCTCGGGGCACCGGTTAACAGACTCTCCAACCGCATTGGCAGCGAAGCCTTCTGGCCGACAACATTGGACAAGGAAAGCGACAAAGCTGCGAGGATTCTGAGATCATTTTGCAGTGGGTATTGACTAGTTACTGTTGTGACTGCACGCTTAGACTGACGGATTACACCGCGCAGAAGATGGCTTCTATACCGAAGACGAGCAGCCAAACGATCAGGCTGGCCCAAAGCAGAAACAGCGAGTCTTGAAGAAGATTCCACAAAAGGTCATACAGAACGCTGTTGGTCTTGCTATCTTCACCACTATGCGCACTGGTCTATGGGTTTCTGGAGCCGGAGGTTCTGGCGTCTTGGTTGCACGAACAGAGAATGGATCGTGGTCTCCTCCCTCCGGCATATTACTTCACACAGCTGGACTGGGTTTCCTCGTCGGTGTGGATATCTATGACTGTGTGCTCGTCATCAACAATCGCAAAGCTCTCGAGGCTTTCACCAGGATCAGAGCTACGCTGGGTGGCGAGGTCAGTGCAGTCGCCGGTCCTGTTGGGATTGGCGGAGTTCTCGAGAACGATGGTAAATGGAAGGAAGTGAACAAGCCCGTATTTACTTACCTGAAATCTCGAGGTTTCTACGCCGGTGTCCAAGTCGACGGCACGGTTGTTATCGAACGTACGGACGAGAACGCGCGCTTTTATGGCGAGACGATAGGAGTTGCTGATATCCTGGCTGGGAAAGCGCGCCATCAGCCACCAGAGATCAAGATGCTGATGGAGACATTAAAGGCTGCAGAGGGTCGTACTGATGTCGACGCAGAGCTAATGGAGGAACTGGAAGGACAGCCAGCACCAGGCGATGTCAATGTTGACGCTCCCGGTGATGGCAAGATATTTGGCATCCCAGAACCCGACGATCCAGATCCATTTGGTGTACATGCTCTGCAAAAGGAGGGGCTCGAAATCCTCGAAGCTGGAACTCGTTCAAGACCGTCAAGTCGGCAATTTGAATACAGTCCAAGTCCTTCAAGTCCAATATATACCCGATTTCACCGACAGAGCATGGATACATCTGAAGCGAGAAGCAGCCGCGACAGCTACACATCAACCCCCAATTCCCACAGGACGTGGAGTATGGATCGACCTTATACGGCCTCTGATGCTGGAACGCAGACAGATGAAGTCATAATAACACCCATCACAAGTCCTATCTCCGACAGCTCCAACCATTGGGAGGAAGAGAAGCCCGAAATTTTAGTCACGCTAGCTACAGTTTCGAGACCGCAATCTATCAATACCTCGACCGATGTAAACATCGCAGCACGTGTGCCCCCGCCGCTGCCACCGAGAATTGTCGCTCGGCCCATGAAGTCCGAGTTTGTGGAAATTGACCTAAAAGGAGACGGAGTCAAAAGGAATAGTGTTGAGGAGATAGCTTCTGCTGTCTCCGAGTTGGAGCCGACACTTGGCGAGACGGAAGAGAAGACGCACAGGGTTGGCGATGCAGCATCTGAGTCAACAAAGGAGAAAGAGATCAACAAGGGGAATGGAAGTCTTACCGATTCTAATAGCTCTTCTGTCTATACTATAGACTCCGACGCTGTCAGCCCATAACTCGGAATGGAGACCAGAGGCGTAGTTGTTGTGAATGATGAATACATAAAAGCAGGGCAGGGAAGGCAGCGCAGACTCTTGGCGCAATATCTCTCGAGACAGAAAGCTTCACTAAGGCTAAGGATATGTATGCCAAATCTCTTAGTATATGTCAGAACTCTTTAAAGAAGAAGTCTTCCCCTAAAACGACGACAATGGATTTGCAGACATCCCTAGCTGCAATGAATCTCGCCAACGCCTGCTCAATAATCCCAAATCATCAAACACCAAAAATTCCCCAGAGGCCATAGAGGCCACAGTGACCACGGAGATTAACGAAGCGAGAACGAAGTATTTCGAGGCGCTACTCAATTACGGGCAATTAAAGTTGGATGGATATGAAGCAAACGAAGATGCCGAACATGAGCACGATAACCTAAAAGCCGAAGAAATCATTTAGAAGGTTCACAGTGGTCTAGAAAGTCTACTTGAGTGTACCAACATGCTCGTGCTGGACGCAAAAACAGTTCTTGGCGAGGTATATCTAGAAAACAAAGAGAATAGGGGACGAAAGTTACTCAAGAAGTCTTGAACTTTTATGATGTGGAACTAAAACTCGCGACTAGACACCGCAAAAGAATACGCATCATAGACTACCTCATCGAATATTTTGACTAAATAGGGGATATTGCTACGTTGGAGGCTTTTGAGGATCGGAAGTGGAAGGAACTAAAGAATGCCTTTGGAGTTGATCAGGCATGCATGATGATGGATATAACACACCTCAAGCACATCAACCATGAACACCTTCATGATGAAGACAGCAAATTGGGGCAGCTTCTTGAGCTTGATGAAAATGGCGACTGGGAGAATGACGATCCAAATTGGTGGGGGTCCCATCACGGAAGCAACGAATCGGATGACGAAACCGAATCTGAAACCAGTAAATATTCAGACGATCAGACAAAAGACGAAGCCATAGATGGAGGGCATATAAATGATGTTAATGTAGAGTATCATCACGAAAGAAACGAATAGGTCAAAGAGGCAGAGTTTGAGATTCATCAAAACCCAGATTATCAAGCACATGGAGCGATTGTCAACGAAGAGCGGGATAGCCAATATGTCCTCAGGCAAGAGGTACAGGATCAACAGACAGGGACCCAGGGCTTCCAGCTTCAAGGAACATCAACGGTAGAGCATCAAGTGATATCCTGTTCACACTCGGTACCAAGTATCTATTACACATTCAAGATCAGAATATGCTGACCTAATACTAAAATGTACTTCCACAGAGCCAAACGATGTGGGATCTTGATTTGCAAGAGCCCGCTTATCGCGGGGTTGTTTAGCCAGCTAGCCAGCCTAAGCCCGAAGATAATCGGTGTATGTTTACTGTTTATTTTGAAGTTGTCATGCAGTGTAACGTTATGCCCGAACGATCAAAGAGGCCCAAGTGTCTGCATTAACACTTCGATGACGCAGGCTGTACTCCCTACATATTAAGTAGTGAACTCACGTACTGAAAGATAACGAATCTACCAATAATGATGAATACTTCGTACACCAGGTTCAATATACTCCACATCCCACGGCCTCTCATTTCACCTCTCACTTGAAGTGATATCTTGGTGCAACAACTTGGCAACGCTACCCACAACTAATACTATTACCGTTTAGTACTAACCGGCATATCGTATGAGTAAACGCGGATCGGGAAGGTTTAGACTACCCGCTCCCCGCTCTGTTCAGCTCTCCACAGCTCTTAGGCATCGTCAGCACACATCAGAACGCAAGCCAACCACAGAGGTCAAAGCACATGACGAAACATTAGGTCAAAATTTAAGAATTCATAACTGTGAACATCTAAAGCATATTGCAGTAACCACATTCTGCATATTCCACCAGCACTCCTCTTCCCTCAACGATCCATATACCATTCAGATGAAACCATTCAACGAATGGCTAGGAATCAGCCGGATTCACGCAGCGGATGCCCTAATATCGTTAAAATTAGGTAGTACCGACGGTAGAATAAGAAAGATCATGTATCTCCGGTTCCTCTGTTGGCAGCAAGTCATGTCCCAAATGACTGTGATTGAAGGGTCGTTCCATCGTTGTCTGTTTCGCATCTCGGAGTTGTTCTTTCAAGTGGAAATTCCTCCAAAAACTGTGAAAGAGGCCTCCTCTATTCCTTCGTCATGGTATGCAACCCGTGAGGATGGTGGGCCGAGGACGCTATACACAGTGGGTGTTTTCCAGATTGGGCGTTATCCCACGTGCGGCATGTTCGCAGTCCAAATTGATACGAAGGCCTTAGACGGCAGATAATAGAGAAATCTAATGCTCTCGGTGATAAGAAATAGTTGAGCAAACAGGTAGATGAATGAGGTGAAAAAGACAGCTGCCTTGACTTTCATTGCCGTCCTCTTGTTGACATCCTTGGGAGAACACCCCATGAAAGGAACATGACTGACAATTATATCACAGGCATACATACAGTAAGGGGTGAGCAGATTCGCCAGATTAGTTGCTCAACCGAGGTCGGAGATTCGAGATTCCATGCTAACAGATGGATTCCACCAAAAGAAGCGACTGTAATGATTGCAACCACCAACGACAGCCCATCGACCTTCCGCAACTCTGGGGATGACTCCGATGACAACTCTGGGGACAAAGTTTCATCAAAGGCGCAACTGGGTATGTAGTAATTTTTAGATTGCATGCATGGGAACTGAATGTACGGGAAAGGGGCTGCGTTAATGATGTCCTCAAAAGTCCTATATTCGACTCGCGATTTGGCGGTACCCAAGTAGATAGGGATACCGACATATTTCGGTGTGTTCCACTTGCTGAGGTACAAAATAAATGCAGAAAGTGAGAATGCAACCGTATCGATTTCCAGAGGCGTAGATGGTAAGCCGGCAATTTGTCGAGCGATCAGCTGGACGACGAGCCAGAGAACCTGGAAAACGGCCAGCAATTTCACCAGCGGGTCAGACTTATTCCTATCGTCGATCTCCGCTTCTTCAAAGTTTGGCAGCCTGTCGATAACTCTAGAAGTCCTTGCAATGGCCAGTTGTGCGGAATCCGGTACCCACACGTTTACAGAAAGGGTGGCAATAGTTTCAATCTTCCATCCCAGTATGTCTTTATCAAGTGACTGTTTGAGAGTGGCGACGTTTTCAAAATTTCCTTGAAAAGGTTTCCATGGGACGTCTCCACAACCGCCCAGTAAACAATTCTGTCTCCTGCGGAAATCCTTGATAAACTGTGTTTTTTAGGGATTTTGTTCGGATGCATTTTGTGGTATATCTGGCGCGGCTTGGCCTTCTTCGAGAACCCCGGGGTCCATTTAAATGCGCAAGTTCCTTCGCCTACTTGAAGTTATAGGCCGTAAAAAGCAGGCCTCTACTACTAATAAATACGCCTGCACATTTTCCACTTTATATACTTTTATATCTTAAGAACTTCTCGCTATCTGCCTTGACTTGTATCCTCTACAAATTCTATTTCTTCTCTTCCTAATAAGTTATATTATATTGTCAATCTGCAGCTAAGCAAGGAATCCCCACCTTTTCTTAATAAGGTCCAAACTAACTATAAATTTAAGCATAATCAGCAGATTACTCAACTCTATAATTTATAATAGTATATTAAGTTCTTTAAGGATAAAGTATAGACTATATTTATGTTAGTACTAAATAAAGGTACTTTAGAACAATTGTATTACCTTTTTATAAAATAGGTGGTATCACGGCATGGAAAGGCAGGTCAGGGCAAATATCGTTGTTGTGCCGTGGAGAGCGAGAAAGCCCTGAGGCTCTACAGAAAGCTATAGCTAGGAACGCGTTGGGGCCTGGTTACGTAACCGGGGCTCACGTGACAGGGCGTCAATATGGCGTCACGGTCGGTGCCGTAACAGTACCCCTCCTCTTTATCGCGCTATTCGGCCGTGTATGGCTATATTGCTTATATAAATCGAAATTCCAGGTAATTTATTTTAATACTTCCAATATAAAGGTAAATAGGGTGAATTATATAGTTTTTAGTGTTAATAATATATAGTTTAGTTATAGGCTTTAGTATAGTATAGTTTTCGGTTAGTGCTTTGCGGGTATTAGTTTCTTTTTAGCTATTTCCACTTTTTCCTTTTTTATAATTCCTTTTAATGCCTATTGCAGTAGGCCTAGCTTTTTTAAGTTTCTTTTATAGAAGTTTTATATTACCTTTTCTTAGCCTTATAAGTCTTTAACTAATTATTATATAGCAGTATAGTATTTCTATTTAATAAAGTAATAGAATCTATTATTATTATAATCATTTAAAAGTACTTTAAACTTTTATTTCTTTTATACTTTATCTATACTATTTTCTTTTTTTAATATTTTACTTTAAATATTCTTTAACTTGGCTTTATTAATTATCTTTTACTTAAAATATAGTAAAATAGCTGTTTTAAGTTATAGGAGGGAGTTATATAGGAGTAGGAAAATCTTTATGCTTTCTAGCAGGCTAATAGCGCAGGCTTATAAGTATACCTTTATTATTAATAAAGCCCTGCCTATTTATTATCTAGCTTCTTTATTAGCTAATTAGTCTTTATATTTTATATATTAATAAAGACTTTTTGCTCAATAGTATAAATTAATAATACTTTATTTTGCGCGTTTACGTTTTCTTTATATTTTTTTCTTAAGGCTTTAGCGAAGGCTTTTAGCTATATAATAATATATTTAAATTGCTTAGTAATAGTATTAGTGTAAAAGAACTCTCTTTTCTTTACTGTAAAGAGGTTTAGCGGGCAGGGCTATAAAGGCTTTATCTTTAAGTAAGGGTTAAAACTATAATTAGCGAAAAATAGTAATATACCTATAGTTTTAAATATTATATTATTTACAGTAAATTCAGCTAATAAAAGCTAATAGGCTTAATTATTCTAGTAAAAGTTAATAAAAGCTTATAAGTATTATTTTATATTCATATTAATTGTTTTAATTTAACTATTAGTTTTAAAGTAAAAAGTTAATAATTATTTTAATATAACTTTTAATTGCTTTAAAAGTTATTTTTAAAATTTTAATATAAATTATATACTGCAGTTTAATATAATATTATTAAGTATATTATAAAGGCAGTAAATCCTATTAATAAATATATTAGCTAACTCTTTTATTGATAGTAAAGTAATAGGTATAAAATAATATATTTTTATAAAGCAATAAACTACTATTAGTAAATATTTATAAATAATATTATAGTGGTAGGATTTAAATAATAGTATAATATAGTTAATAAAGATATTTAATTATATATAAAATAAAACCAATAATAATTAAAAAAAGCTTTATAATAAAGATTGCAAAGCCTTTATTTTAATATATAGTTTACAGGCTTATATAAATACTTTAATATCTTTTAAGATCTATAGCTATTAGTATATCCAGCTAATAAGGTTTAAAGTTTTAAACCTGCCTAAATATCTGGTTAGGCTGCTTAAGTGGTTTTTAAATAGGATTTATATATAAAGCTTATTATTAAAGGGAATAAAAAGCTGCTTTTATTAAAATAACAAGGTTATACTAAACCTTATTTATATATAGCTTCTAGGAAGCTGCATATAATGCAGTAATAAGGAAACGACTGAGTTTAATTGGGCTAATAATGGATAAACAATTAAATTGTAAATGATCTAATAGCTAGAAGCTATAGAATATCTAGTGTATATGCGGCCAGTGTAGAAGTGATTGTATAAACAATAGCTTTGTCTTCTATAATAGTCCTCCGACTAAACAATAGGAATACAGCAGCAGAATTAGGTTTATGGCCTTATTCCTATTTTCCGCAAAATTCATTTATATAGGAAATCGACCAAATCGACTTACAGCCATACAAACAGGAAACCATTTTGTCGGGGGTAACTGATATACCCAATGCACTTACAGTCCTTTTTACTAGCCTACCCGAGTAAAGTCAGTTACTTATTTAAGCAACTACGAGATTAGGGAGGCATAAGACTATAAAGATAAACAAATAGACCTAGTTTAATAAAAACTAACCCGCATTCTCCCTTAATATACTACCTTTACTTATAATTTTATAGCCGTTAAAGCGTAAAGAGGTAACCGTTAATTGTTTTCGACTGTAGATATTATAATTAAATAATTTACAGTATCTTTTAATCTTTATATTATTTAATTACAGCTTTATGGTTCTATTAAAAGCGCGGTTCCCGCGCTTTATTCTGGTTATTATTAGTGTATATATATATATTTAAAGCGCTGATTCCCTTTCGATAAAACTAATAACCGAGATAGGGGGAAATCTTAAAGATTGCATTACAGGAAGCAATTACTAAAGGCACTTCTACACTACCACAAAAACCTACCTTTATTTAACTATTAATAACATTATAGGCTAACTTTAGTAAATCTTTAAGCGAGTATAAGACAATTAGCTAAAAGAAATGGCCTAAAAACCCTTTATTATAGCCAGTTAATGTAGATTAATATAATACTCAATTCCGAAAATACAGGTTATCTGGTTACAATTTCTAAAAATACAGGTTATCTAGTTGCAATTTCTGAAATATAGGAATTAGGATTAGTTAACCTAGGCATAATATATTAAAATATAATAAATAAGCGAAATCTTAAGAAGCTATTAGCCTATAATACCTGCTAATAAAAGGTTAGGGAATTAAAGAAAATTATTAAAGGACTAGTTAGTATAGTAAAGGCAGATATATAAATTAAATAGTTAGCTTTATATAATATAATCCCCTCTAAACTAATAATACACTATTGCAACTCTCGTTTCGCTTATAACCCTATAAGTTAGCTAGTAAAGTAATTATAAAGAACTAGTAAGAAATAAACTAATTATTTAATCTTTTAATATAAAGACTTTATTTTAGTTTTATTAACCTTTTTAATTAGACTTTCTTTAGCTTTTAATAAAAATACTATTTTTACTACTTTTATAATCTCTTATATATAGATTACTTTTACTTATATTAAAGCCATTTAAAGGAGATTTAAAAAGGATAATAATTTAATGCTGTAAGATTAGTATTAATAAAGGAAACTATCTTTAAAAGAATAGCTGATTCTGTTATTTTAAATAGATAAACAAGACCTTTCTTTATTATAAAAGAACTTTTTACTGTAAGGGAATACTCTGCTATAACCCCTTTACTAAAAGAATATATCGCTTTTTTACCTAAAAAAGGAATATATCTATACTGGCTAAATATCTAAGTTAAATAACTTAAACTAACAGGATAAATAGTATTTTATTATTAAAGGACTATTTAATTAAAACTTTAATAGTTTATTTTAAATTTAAATAAAAGGATTAAAAGTAAATAAATAACTTTCAGTTATTAAAATACTAGATATAACCTTTTCCTTAAAACCTTAATTAAAGGAATTATTTAATTATATACTTAGCCTAATATTAATACCTTTTAGATCTATTGTAATAGAAATTAAAGAAAGATTAAGTTCCTTTTCCTCGCTTGGGCTTTTAAAAGTATTTAAAGAATAAAGCTACCTATAAAGACTAATCTTATAAGTAAATTTAATAGTAAAAATATTTTTTAATTTTTAAAGAACTATAAGTAAAAGATAAAAGATTAAAGAATCCTAATAAAAGATTAAAGGAGGTACCTAGAATTATTTATAAAATTAAAAGAATAAAAAACAGTCTAAATCTTTATTAAAGAAAGCACTAGTTAGAATGAAGTTAAAAAAAAGCTTATATAGTATTATAAGCAGTATAATAAAGAATAATTAGAGTTATATACTGCGCAGCTTTAAAATCTTTATTATTATAAGCCTATTAAAATATAATCTGTAATAAATTAATTACTTTAATATTAATACCTTTATTAAAAGCTTAATAAAAGAAACTAAAAGGCAGCTATATTATATTTTTATAATATTATTAAAGTAATATTATTAAAGCTGCTTTAATTAATAATAGCCTTTAAAGAAATTAAAGAAATTAATAATTTTAAAGAGTAAATATATATTAAAGTTTAAATACTTTTCATAATAAAATATTTATAGAATTTAATATTTAAAAAGCTTATTTTCGAGAATTTATAAAGATACCCTTTAAAACTAGGTATATATTTAATTTATTTAAGTTAGAAATAAATTTAATTTCGAAAAGGCAGAAAAAGCAGTAGCCTAAGCCTATAGAATTAAATATATCTTTATAACTTAAAGATTAAATAAACGCTTTATCTGAAAAATTTAATAAACTAATAGTTTATCTTTTTAATTAAAAGGCTAAAATAATTAATTTAAAGGAAAGAAAATATTATTATATTACTATTAATAGTAATAAACTTAAATAAAGACTTTTTATATTAATAATCGCTTTTAATAATATTAATATAATAAACCCTTTATATAATAATATATTATACTTTTTCCTTTACTATTACTTAAAGGCAGTTATAAATATAAAATATTATTAGTATTATATAAATAAAAGCTATTTCCCTTAAAACTGTATTAAATTAGCTTATAATAAAGGCTATAGGTTTATAATATATAACTTAAAGGCAAAAATAGCTTAGGTAAACCTATAGAAAATCCTAGTTTTAGTTTAATTAATTATAGTAAATATAACTATTAAAACCTATACATAAAAAATACTGGCGCTTTAAGTGGAATTATTTAAAGCTTAAAATAAAGTCTTGCTAAACCTATTATTTATAAAGAAAATAAAACTTAGCTTTTTTAATTAAGAAGTAAACTATTATAAAACTAAACTCTTTAATATAGTTTATAAAAAAATAAAGTATAAAGAGATATTTAAAATTAAACTACTATAAAGGTTAAATATAGTCTTTATAAAAAGACTAATAATAAATATTATATACTTTATAGGCAGAGATTAAATAATTAGCAGTAAATAAAATAGTATAGGTATAAAAGGGGCTAAAAATATCTTTATAAACTTAGCTAGGATAAATTCCTTTAAGAACTGCTTAAATAAATATAATTAAAACTGTTTAACTGCAGAATTATTTAATTTAATTTTCCTCGTTAACTTTATAGTTAATAAAGGATAAAAGTGTATTTAAATAATTAATAAAGTAAATAAATAAGCTGAGGAGGAATTAATACTGCTTTAATTAAAGCAGCCAATTAAAAAAAAGCAACTGCATTTAGACCCTATACCTATAATCTTAAAGACTACGCTATCTAAACTATAATGCAATAAAGACAGTAAAACAGTAAAAATTAAGAATAAAGAGGAATTACTAGGAGTAAAGTAAGCTAAGATGCTAATTTAAACTGTAATTCTAGATAACGCAATTAAACTTAAAACTAGCACTTTTTTAAATACTATTCTAGAATTTGCAAATGCTTTAAAAGCAGATTTAGTTATAAAATTATAAAGAATTGCTAAAATATAGTTTTATAGGAAAATTAATTTAACTATTTCTAAACCTGCTTTATATTAAGTAATATCTCTCTCTGCCTATAAATACCCTTTAAAAGAAAAACTATTAAAGAAATTAAATGCAATAGCTATATATATAAAACTAACTATATAGACTATTTAGTTACTATAAAATTAATATTTTAAAGCTGCGCCTTTATAATCTTTATAAATAAAGGGATTTCGAAATAAAAAATTAATTAATTTTAAAAACCTTAACACTTTACTATTATTAAAAGTATATTTTTATAAGTTAAAGTAATTAAATATCGCTATTAACTATAAAGTAAATCGGGAATAAAGATTAATAGCTTAAGTTAATATAGTTTAAATAAGAAGGATCTTTAAATACTCGCAAAACTTACTTTAAATACAGGTATAGTTAAAATAGCCTAACAGTATATTTATTAAAGTATTTATAGATTTAAGGTTAAAAGGAAATATTATTATTAATTAATTAGCAGTAAAATACAGTTTAAAAGTATACCCCGATTAAGCAGTTAATACTATATTTAATAATAGGCAAGTAAATATAACTAGGGAAACTATTATTTAAATGTATATAGGTAATATATAAATAGCAGTAAAATTCTATATTATATAAAATAAAGTTTTAATGCCTTTTATCTTTAAAATACTGTTTATTTAAGCTATACAGCTAATATTTAAGTATATATTAAAAAATAAGGATTTATATATAAAATATAATATAAGAAACATTTAAATTATTACTTTAACTGCAAGAGCTATTTATTAGAAATATAAAATAAAGGTATTATATAACTTAAAGCTAAAATAAATGTTAACTTTATAATTAAATATAAAGTTAATAAAATGGAAAAAAGCTTAGAAATACTTTAGTTTACTTTTAAAGAGGAGGTTTTATATTAACTGTTAAAGCGAGCTAGGGAGGATTTAATTTAATTAACATTAGCCGATAATTTAAAAGATTAAATAAAAGCAATAAAGAAGATAGTGTAAGAGTTTAAGGAAATAAAGGATTAAAGGAGAAAATCTTAAAGGAGAGTATAAAAACGCAAAAGGATTAAAACTAATACTATATATAAAAAAAAGGTATAAAAATCTACCTAATAGATAATGCGTTATTTAATAGTTTTATCCCTACTAAAAGTCTTTATTAAAAATAAAAGAAATAAAATAAAGTAAAGGATAACTTAAACTTTAATGCTCTTTTCGTTAATTATATTACTTTAAAATCTTTATCTATTAAGACTGGGTTAAGGCTTATACTAGACTGATTAGCTGTAATCTTAAAAACAATAAAAGGGAAACTAATAATATAAAAAACCGCGATCCTAATATAGATCCTGAAAAACAAGGAAATAGCACTTTCTTAGGATTTTATAAAATATAGAAAGCTAGATCTTAAAATCGCCCTATTATAGACTATTTATATAGTAAAATATAATGCCTAGCAAAGCAGCAGTATCCTAATTCTTAAAGGGATAGAAAAGAAAGTGGTTAACCTGCTATAAATCTATATTAAAAAAGGCTTTTTAAAAGAAGGCTATAGGCTATACAAAAACCTATTCTTTTTAATATGAAAGAAAAACAGCAGCCTTTACTTTATTAATTTTATACCTGTTAAAATAACAAGGTTATACTGAACCTCATTTATATATGCAGCTTCTAGGAAGCTGTATACAATGCAGCAATAAGGAAACGACTGAGTCTAATTGGGTTAACAATAGATAAACAATTAAATTGTAACTAATCTAATAGCTGAAAAGCTATAGAATATCTAGTGTATATGCGGCCAGTGTAGAAGTGATTGTATAAACAATAGCTTTGTCTTCTATAATAGTCCTCCAATTAAATAATAGGAATGCAGCAGCAGAATTGGGTTCGTGGCCTTATTCCTATTTTCCGCAAAATTCATTTATATGGGAAATCGTCCAAATCGACTCACGGCCATACAAACAGGAAACCATTTTAGTCAGATTTTTCACGATAGCCATTATGCCTATTGTATTGAGTCTAGGGTAGGCGGGGTAGCTGGTCCTAGCTCAATTGTTATCGTTGAAGATAACAGAAATTTCCTGACTTACACCGAAGTTCCTCCAGAGCTCGGTCCTAGCGTCGGGCCTGATTCCGGGTCTAGCCAGAATAGGAAGGTTACCCAAATACACTAAAATCCTTGCTTTTTAGCCCTCCTTTTTAACAGTCTTAAAGATAAGATTAACGGGAGGGGGATATTGTATTACGACTTAACTATATCGAAGACCTAGTTACAGGATTACAGCAGAATATCAGAACCTTTAACCAATCACTAATAAATCGTAACTATAAGCGTAATCCTATAAAAGGGATTACTATATAAAACTATAATCCTAGATTAATGGGATTACTATAATTTAAATAATTTAAGTACATTTATTATATATCTCCTTTATATATAAAACTAAATAAGTTATAATTATTTAATATAGTTACTTAAATAGTCATTAATAAATTACATTTACTAGAACCGCCTATTCTATAAAATCATAACTATATTACCCTGCTTAATATTTATCTTTAACCTCTCTATTAATATAAACCTATAAACCTTAGTTTAACTGTTAAGAATCGACCTAGATCGTTACAAAAAAGCAGGGTTTCTTTTAAAAAGTTTTAAAATATTAAGATTTTTAATACTTTTAAGTTATTTTTTAATAGTATATACTTTTATATTATTTTTAATAATTAAATATATATAATAGTTTAAAGTATTAAATTAATAAAGTTTGAAGCAGTTAATATATTAAATAAAGTTATTATAGTTTTTATTTTATTAATATATTAAAAAGTAAATTTACTATATCTTTTATATTATATAGTTTTAATATATTCTTAAAAGGTATAAAAACTAAATTACGTATTATATTAAATTACTTATACTTTTTAAATTTAAAGCTTTATTAAAGCTAAATAATTAAAGAGTTTAAAGTTTATTTTAACTTCCTTTTTAAAATAATCATAATAATAAATATTAATAATTTTATTAAAAAAGGCTTTTTAATAAAAGATTAAAAGTTTATTAAATTTAATACTTTTTTAAACTTTAATTAAAATTAATATATTAATAAATAAAGTATTTAAAGTATTAATACAATATTTAAAAATACTTTATATAAAAAAACTCTTTTATATATATATTTCTTTAATCTTTAAGCTATTAGTCTTTATAGTTAAGTTTAAAGTAAAGATTACTTTTTTAATTTTATTATTTTTAATTTATAGTATAAAGTTAAATTTTACTTCTTAAAATAAATAATATCCTTTTTATTAAGCTTTTTAATTTTAATCACTTTTTATTTAACTTTAATAATAATAATTTTCCTTTAACTATAATTTAATAATATTTAAAAAAAGATTTTATTAAGTTTTTTAATTATTATATTTTATTTTTAAGCTTTAAGTTTTATAATAAAAGCTAGCTTTTTATTATTTTATAAAGTAAAATTACTTTCTTTTCCTATTTAAAAGTTTTTATTTATAGCTTTAACTATAATTATAACTTATATACTTTACTTTAAACTATTAATTTTTAATAAAGTATTTAAATTAATTTAAATTAAAAAGTAAAGTTTAATTTATTATTATCTATTATTTTAATAAATCTTTTTATTAATTAATTATTAATTAAATTAAAAAGGGATTTTTATTTTACTTTTTAAATTATATTAATTTTTTTTTAATTTATATAAAGATTTTATAAATTATAATAAACTATTTACTATTATTAAAGGTAAATACTTTTATTAATTTACTTTAAAAAACAGCTTTTTTAAATCTTTTTTTAAAAAAATATTAAATTTTACATTAAAGCTAAAATTAAATTTAAAAATATTAATTTTGATATATTTATTATTAATATAGTGTTTTTTAAATATAAATAAAAAGATTATAGCCTCCTTTTACTTTAAAAGTAAAAGAGTACTTTCTTTTTTAAATTATTAAAGTGCTGCTTACCTAATAGCAGTAAAGTTTAATTATCTTTAATTTATTTAAAGTCTAATAGTATTCGCTATCTTTCTTTAAATGCTTAAAAGGGGCGAGAGAGCATTATTAAGCTTATTTTTCTTAATAGCTAATTAAAAGGTTATAAATTTTAGTGAGTAGGCACCTAAAAGGTAGGGTGCCTGTAGGTGTAGGAGTGAAGCTTGCGCGCGTGTAGTGACGCTTACCGACAATGACAATGGTTGAAATGTGGGAGGCCCCTTTTCTGGTCAGAGGCTGGATACACCTCCGTACATGCCTTGCGCAGCCGCTGAACTTGCTTATTGATGACTTTTCCATATCGACCATTGGAGACGCCGTATACTAGTGTGCATTAGCGTAGGGTGCATGGGAAGAGTGGTGTGATCTTTTATATCTATGACCACATGGGAAGTGGTGAATGGTATGTATTGGCCGCTGTATATATGGGCTAAAGTCTTGGGCATAGCTGAAGATATACGGAGTACTGGCGGCTGTTATTTGCCGATGGCGTTTCGTTGGGAGGGGTAGCATGAACACATGTACAGGGGGCTATACCGTGTATAATACTGAGGAGTGATGAAAGGGGGGACAAACATAACATGAAGGACAGTTTAGAGTCCTTACTCCGTACACAGTACCAAGATAAACTCCCCCATACTCAATCCTACAACCGCGTTAGTGCGGAGTTTTATGGACAATATCAAGAATCTAGGCAGGATTTATGTACTATAGCTTGTACTTCTTACCATGGGCGTCAAACACTCCTCAGAAAAGGAAAGAAAAAACTCCAGCCCCGATGCCGTGTTCTGTTGTAAAAGCTTGGTAGCATCCAAGGCAAAGGTCCACTTGAGAAGCTCAGATCCGGCACTGGTAAGTACGACATCGGACCTTTCTACCTTGAGACAATGCAACCGCCCCATTACGTGTATGCCAATTTCGCAGCAGAGGGTGGAGAACTTTGAAATTACCTGACCAGAAAGAGTAGAGAAATCACAGCTCAGACCTGTCTCTAGTATGTACACTCTTATGCAAGGTCCACTTTTGCTGTCAAGGTACGGAGTAAGTAGACCTAGATTTACTTTTGTCAGAATGGGTTCTGTCAAAAATGACAGTGCATGAATAGACCATACAGATCTCGTTTCCATCTGCAGAACGTAGCTCACATAACGCCCAAGTGGGCCTTGACCCGGGGGTGCTCCGTACAAGGCAGAACAGCTAGCTATCCTCCAGGAAGAAGAGATGCATCCCCTCATTACTCCGTACTCTGTACTGCTTTCTTTCATAACTAATCAGAAAATCTAGGTGAGATTATTACCATCCATATCCACATACATGGCGAACCGCTTAAGCTTAATCCGGATTGTGAGTATTAAATGACAGGGGAGAACCAGAGGTAGTGATTAAGAAGAGATAAAAAAATGTATTTTACGACCAAAGGCGAACTACTCCGTACAGAGACTCCCATTCACATAGCTACCGGATAGTTCCGGCCTCACTCTCCCATCGGCTCCTACTTCATCAAGGCCTCACTCTTGTCCCACGATAAGGAGAACCAGATGCTAGAGAAGGCATACGGACGCGTCTTCATCTACTGATTGAATCAATATAAGAACGCCTTTGTCGTATCTTACGCAAATATTTATCTGACGCCTGGTGATACGAACCACCGGTTCCTCATATGTATGCCCCTTGAACCCACTACGTTTTAGGAACCAATACATTCACTATAGCCGATCGTTATAGATATAATCCACTGTAAATAAAACGTGCCAGCCGTCTAAGCCAAACAAACAATCCCATGCCTCTATATAGCTTTCAAGATCAACCTCTTTATGGTTGGTGGTATGCGGGACTCCCTATTGCTTCGAACTTGTCCGACCGGTCCCTGTAATCCTAGGGCACGATGGTATATATTCCACCACGCGGTCATTTATGAGCATGATTAAGTGAATGAGGGATCCGGCCTACATCCACTAGACTGCAGATCAAAATAGGGGTTGGTCCGACCAGCCAGCACTTGAACCGATATCTACGTCGTCCAGCATGTCCCAATTCATGTCAGTCAGCACACCCCAACCCGGATCCAAGTCCATAGCTGAGGGATCCATCCATTGAAGCGACTCATTTTGGATAGAGTTCGAGTCTGGTGTTCCCATTGGACCTGACATTGGCGATTGGTCAAATGAATGGTGTCCAATATACTGGAGGGAATACGCATCCACATCCATCGCCCACAGGTTGTCCGCCACCACAGAGCCATATGTTGGATCGTGTGAATCAGAAGCAGCTATTTGATTCAAATGGTAAGTTTCAGGTTGTGCAGGCGTCCGACTGATCCGCTTCCGCACAATGGCCCCAAAATATGGTATCACAATCTCACGCATGTCGCCATTCGCATTGAAGTCTCCAGGAACATTTTCTCGACTTCCAGAAAGCATGCGGAGTGTCTTCCTGCATTGCGACGCAATTTTGCAATTCTTTTCTGTCTCTTCTCGTTCAAAGATCCTGTCAGTTGATGCAATCAATCCCAGGTCGTCGTCAAAGTTGGGTGATCTTGATGTCTCGTTGCAATGAAACATGCCGACAAGCAAGATCACGGTGGCCGTAAAACAAGCAAAATCGGTAGTCTTGCATTCAAAGAGGCATTGCCCCTGCTTATCTTTGCTGCGAAGCAGTCCATAACGCCGTAGGACCTGGCGCGCAGCCTCCATGCAAATCACTCTGCTGGCTGAATGAGGAGAGTTTGATGGCGATTTGACTAGGAACGGCATATGAAGATATAATCTGACCCAGAAGAAATAGAATTGTTGCAGCAAAGTCTCTCTGAGTTTATCTAACTCAGTCTCTCGCTGGGGGAGTTCTGTCGGGAGCCTCCACCAGTCCTCGGGCAGAGGAGAAGCAATAGACTCAAGTTCCTCATCTATTTCCATGGCTTTGGCAAAGGAAGGCTTCCCAGGGGCGAGATTTCGGTCTATTATTTGCCCAGAAATATTGGCGCATCGGAACACAAACTGGGTTACCGGCGGCGTCGACTTGTTGGTCATGTCGGCGAGGAAGGCATAATGGCTGTCGATGAACGCGTACGGAAGGCCGAGAAGCAAGCTGCAGAATCTGTCACCGTGATAGACGGAGGTCCAAAGTCTCAGCTGCGTCGGTGAGCAATTTCTCCCATGAGTTAGACCCTATGCAACCGTCAGTGGGCATGTCTACTAGATAAGGGGGCGAGGTAAATCATACCATTAGCTGTGTAGCTGTGACGCCTTTCTTCCATACAACCCATGCTCTCTTGGGCTGCCCTCCATCGGTGTATGATTTGGCAAGTAGGATCAAACATTCAAGGCCCTCTATGGTAGCCGTATAAGTGATGTCCGAGATGACAAGATCATCGACGATGGAGTAGAGCTGGCTGTGCTTGCCTGAGCTACGGGCAAACGCAATAGCAAGAGCGCCTAGTTCTGCTGGATTATGACTGATATATGCGCGTCCAGCAAATGCTTCCAGTGTTATGGGAGGAGTTTGAGAAACTGCACGGGACTTTTGATAATAGCTTGCCCACCACGACCCATTGTTTGACAAGACAGACATGATGATGTCGTAACTGGGGAGTGCCGAACGTAAAGTCAAACATAACTGCGTAGCCTTTCTTGTGGAGTTCTGGGACTGGAAAGAACGAAGCGAATAAACCTGATTCTGTTCCGCTGCAGGGGAACCAAATTTCGAGCCAGACTGATTTGTTCGCGCCGCTGGAGAGGATTCTTCAAAGTCTGCTGCTCCTGTCGAGCCCGACAGCTGCACAATCATGTCAGTATTCGAGCTGGAGGAAACGCGAATATTGAATTAGGAACCA
Organism: Mycogone perniciosa; assembly: GCA_025331125.1. NCBI lineage: Eukaryota > Fungi > Ascomycota > Sordariomycetes > Hypocreales > Hypocreaceae > Mycogone > Mycogone perniciosa. The sequence goes on from JAOALB010000156.1 coordinate 67,582, forward strand.
CAAACCTTGGCATCAACGAGGAGACAGACAAGAGGGCCATGGTAATCAGCATCATTCGATAGGACAATGTCTGGCGTCTCAGCCGTCAAGTCATGGTTACCGATGTAGGTCTCATGGAAGCGACTAGTCTGGCCCTGAGAGTTTGTTGTCCGAGTGACTCCTTCGCCTAGTTGTGTACTCTTGGTCAAAGCTTTATCGTGGTCCGCGCAGCCTTGTTCGATACATCGGCTGTTGCGGGCACTGCATGAGAAGCATGTCCGGTTCCCTGGAGGGTACACACAGCGTATTTTACGCCTTCGGCCTATCAGGGGCGACGTCAGGGATCGTAAACAACGAAAACGGGTCGCATATGTATAGGAACCTGGAGGATGTACTCGTACATTCGGTACAGCTACGAGTTCCCTTCCGCATTTTACGGAGACTTATCGGACTCGCTTGGCTTGACGCAGACTCATCCATCTCGGAAACACACTTGGATGCGAGGATTGACTCTGCAGGACGGACGAAACAGCCTTCTCGGAAGGATTGGACCGTTGACATACCTTTCAACGGGCGAGTGTGAAGTCATTCGTCCGCGGACGAATCGCTGGGATGGCCGGAGCAACTAGCGTATGGGTTCGTCCGCCCCCGTCCGAGACCCCGTCCGAGACCCCCGCAGCTCCGCTCCGCCTAACCCACGTGATACAGCCTTCTCCGTGGGGCAGTTCTCGATGTTGCCGATGTCATCGATCTGGAGTTCGATCTGTTAAGTCCGGACCAATTGAGAAGCAAACATCACCCCTCTGTGAACATGGACAAGTCTCGTCCGGACGGCTTCAATGCTTGGGCGACTTGCCCGGGCTTCAAGGCTTATAACGCTCGTTCGTTCTCCTCGACAGCAATGCATCTTCACTCAGCTTCAAGACACTCATCAGCGTACAACATCCTCATTACAACACTCCCAATCAACTAAATCCTAATTCTTTGATATCAACCTTCAAGATGTCTCCATCCGTCTGGCTTGTTACAGGAACCACCTCCGGCATTGGCGCCGCCTTGGTCGCCCACCTCATCTCCCGCGGCGAAAAGGTCATTGCATCGGGCAGGAATGTCGAGCAGAAACTTGGTCACCTTAAGTCGGAGAATGTTGCCCTTCTGGAACTAGACCTCAACTCTGGACGAGCCGAGTTTGAGGCCCAAGTGAAGAAGGCATGGGGCATTTTTGGCCACATTGACATCTTGATGAACAATGCCGGCATGTCAGCCATGAGAGCTTTGGAAGATACCAGGTAAGTTTTATCCAAAAGTTTGGTCAACATGCACTAAGATTTACTTCAACAGTGACGTATTTGTCAACAATATGTTTCAAGTCAATCTCTTCTCTCATCTGCATATTACCCAAGCCATCTTGCCTCTGTTCCGCGCCCAGGGTCGCGGCACGGTTGCATTCACATCATCCGGCTCGGGCTGGATGGCATTGCCCTTCATGTCAACCTACGGAATGTCCAAGGCAGCATTGAGCACCTTTGCCGAAAGCCTGCACAAGGAGATTTCACCATTGGGGCTTCGCTCTGTCGCATTTGACATTGGTGCGTTCCCGACTCACCTCAGCAGGCCTCGTGAGGAAGATCGGGACGGCACTGGAAGCTTTGGGCCTACTAGTGACGACTATAAGCCTCTCTGGGGTGAACTCATGGGACTTTTCACTGTCGATCCCATGTCTATGATGCCGGGAAGCCCTGAAAAGGCCGCATCGACAATGTTTGATGTCATCAAACGTGAGGGTGTCGCAGCTGGTAAACCATGGGCTACTCGTGTTGTGCTGGGCTCGGATTGTCTAGAGTTCGCGACACGCAGGCGCGAGCAGGAGACCAAATTACTGGGTACTTGGAAGGACGTTTCTGCCTCTACGGATGCACGAGAGTATAAGTCCCTGCCTGGGTTTCTGAAGCTCCAGGACGTTGCTGGACTCCAGGAGTGATTTCAATGGGACAGCTCCTAGAGATGAGCGGTGCTTGACTTTAATTGAGAGAGGAGATGGAGGTCATTACTGTTAGTAAAGGGTTAGTGGACAGAGAAAATAGGAATAATATGAAACTTTGTGCAATCCGATTTCCCGTCGTCTAGTATGCTTCAGGTGTTATTGTGACATATGGAAATTTTTGCACCTATTTCATACACGACATTGGTCTTATTATGACAACATATTTAGTTTGTCTCGTTGAGTTTTAAGATCTTATTATTTGGCTTCTGTAATAAAATTCTTTATCCAAGGTTGTGTTGTCTATCTGCTTAATCTCATAGAGGTCGAGGATCAGGAAGTTTTGTCTTTTAGCTTCCAATATGCGAGATATACAAATTCTTAGAAATGAAATGTGTTTTCTTTGCTGCTCCGAATAACAGCAACTTTTTCAATGGTGAATTAATTGGTTCTTATTTCGCGGAAATAATGCCGTCCTCGACGGGCCATTGAATAATACTGGCTACCCTGTAGACATCGCCTGTACCTAGTGTGCCAAAAATGGCAAAAACCACACAGGGCTAATCCAAGCCACTTGATTGGCCAAAGCTGCCATTACCACCCCACCTTCAATATCTGGGTAAACCACTTTTTCGGCCGCCTTGTCAAATCGTCAAGACAAGCGCTGCAGCATCATGAGGAGAAGCCCATGAAATTTCCCAGCCGTGTGGACAGCTCCGTCTGCGGTGCGGTGCTGTCGAACCGACTATCAGCCGGCTTGGTAGCGGCAGGCTGCAAGGCCAGCGCTGCGAGTAGAAGGCTTTGCAGGGGCAAAGATGTGACTACGAAACCGCCAACGAGCCCAACGGTAGCGAGTCAACCAGGAAGATCATACTCCTGCCCACGAAGCTCGCTATGGCTCCTGTCGACGTTTATTCCGGACTTCGAAAAGCACCGCACCGTACGGAGGCAGCAGAATCCTCGACGTGCTGCTCGGACCTACAGCACGGCTGTCGCCGTCTCCGTCTCCGGGACACGGCATATATCTCACTCGCAACCTCCTCCGCCGATTCAAGATAGACGGAAACTTCTATCGTTTGTCGACCAACATTACGAAGGAAGTGTGGAGGAACACTTTGAATTCTATCGAGACCCATACCGCCGTGGTTACGCCGCTCCAGACGGACCGAAGCTCAAAGTGTCGGAACAGACGGTCGACGTTCAGTACCCGTCTCGCGAAGAGACATCCAAGATTAGCAATGATGTGCAAATTATCCTTGGCCGACTCTATACCGCTATCGGGCAGAGATTGCGACACCCGAATCGCTATTCACTCGAACCGATATACAAGCTATACTGTCAGCTGCCTGAGCCGCGAATGTTATACCTTACATGGCAATGGCGCAACCGACTTCTAAGAGTCATGGGGACACCTCACAAGCGTGATATGGAGTCGATGCTGCGTTATTTTGCCCTTGTCGCCGATGTGAAAAACGCTGGTCTCACATTACGACGCTCACAATGGAACTTCGCCCTAGCCTTTGCAACAAAATATGCAGCGCGAGCGACGACACAAGAGATGGAATCGGCATTAAAACTTTGGAGGGAAATGGAGCGCGAGGCAAAGGTTATGGGAAATGACGTGACGTTCAACGTGCTCTTCGATGTGGCTGCCAAGGCTGGGAATTTCACTCTGGCCGACATGATATACAAAGAGATGGACAACCGAGGCATTGAATTCAACCGCTTCCACCATGTCAGTCTCATTCACTATTTTGGGCTGAAGCTCGATTCCGACGGGATTCGTGCCGCATATAAGGAAATGGTGGAATCAGGCGAAATGATTGACACTATTGTCCTCAATTGTGTTATCGCTGGCCTGCTGAGGTGTGGTGAGGAAGCGGCAGCGGAAGAAACATACCGGCGCATGAAGGACGGGCATTCTCTAGCGCCAGAAATGCCCCAGAGGGATTACATGATGAACAAGGTTGTGACAAGAGTCCTCATGATGTTCACTAAAGTCGGCAAGGAGCATCCGCAGCTGTCAAAGACGCTGCAGACAAACGTTTATCTTGCACCAGACCTTCACACCTACAAGCTCTTGGTTGACCATTATGCGGTCAGGGTTGGAAGCCTCCAGAAAGTCGCGCAATACCTGGACGAAATGAAACACTTGAAAATACCAATTGATCCTACCATCTTCTTGGCGTTATTCAAGGGGTTTTACATGCATGGAGGTTTCACAGGCTCGGACTGGAGTGAGCAAAGACTTGAAGGAGTTTTATCGGCTCTCTACCAAGCTCATGATGAACATGCAAAGGGGTTTCGCATAGATCGTTGGCTGGTAATATGGGCCTTGCGCGCCGTCAAGAAGTGCTCTTCAAACAAGGCGCTTGTACAAACATTTGATTCCATGTCTCAGCGCTGGGTCATCCACCCGGACCGCCAGCAGTTCATGCATGCAATCTTTGAAAATATTTTATATGGCAAGGATCTGAAATCGACGCGAGGAAAATGGGATGGACAGCATCATGAGAGGCGCAAAACGGATCCGTCCTGGATGTAACCGGCCAAGGCCGAACGAAGTATGTGATTATATGATAGGCAAATATCTCATATAGACTCATCCCTCAAAGCTGGGGAAATGTAACACGTAACATGTAGTCCTGAGATGGAATCGTGTATGAGAAATGTGGATTCATGAAAATGGTAAAGTTTCCATGACAAGCGCATTTGGCAGCATTGATGGACAAAGGGAAAGTTTTGCCTGCTGTGCTGGCGTCTATTCGAGCTATGTCATAGCAGCCCCAACGTCTCCAACCTATGTGACACAATTCCCAGCTACCAAAGCCCTCCAGGTCTCTAACCACTAAATTTACTGAGTCTTGTAGGTTTGGTAGACTATACCATATGTCAGTCACGAAAATAGGCCGGAGATTCCACAGCAGATGGCGCTCACCAGCAATGCCGAAGGGTGCGAAGAAGCCAGTCGCCATGAAGGCCCAGTAGCCGGCACCGAACCACTTGCTGCGAGGGTTGAAGGGAATGTTGGTGTAGGGGCCCTCAGGGTAGTGGTAAGGCGAGGACATGCGAGCCCGGGTGGCGTGGAAGCCTCGGCGGCTGACCAGCGAGGTCGTGGTGCGGGTGGCGGCGCGGGAGAGCATCTGGAGCGGTCAATTAGCTGTCGGGAGCATTGGAGCAGCTTTGCAGAGAGTCAGCATACTTTGAATGACGTCGGGCGACGGAGGGAGGGAGGAGGAGCTGAGAGCTGTATTTCGTGTCAACGTCTTGATGAGACCCGAGGTGGTTCGATATGAGGTCAAAACGAGATGCTTGGCAAATCTCGGTCACGTGAAGGCGCATGTGCGTGAGAAGTTGATTAATGACTAATCAGCCGCTTAGTACCTAGTAGTACCTAGTAGTACATACCTTAGGTACGGGCACATATAGGTACGTACCACACCGATGGTGACCACCAGCCGCTGGATGCAGTGAGTGATCTTGCGACTCACCGCCTTTGGCCCGAACCGACTGTTTTCTTTTCTGCCGCTCTGCCCACTTCTGATTGAGGAAACCTGGGCCAACAATTTCTTTGCACTCGACTCGCCCTCGATATTTTGCATCCCGGGCAGAGATCCTTCGCTATTGTTGCGGGGAGAATGCGATCGCCAATCATCTACTCTACTCTATTCTGAATCTTGGAATCAATTCCCCTTCTGATTTCTGTTTTCCCCCTTCTATATACTCGACTGCTTGATTTGAATCGCCATCTCGACATACGCCGTCTGGCGTAAAAACTAAGCCAAAATGGATGAAATGTTCGATGTTTTCGAGGGCAAGGCGGAGCCCCTAAGCGCCAGCGAGGACGAGCGGACACCTCAAAGGAGCCGGAGCCGTGCCCAAAGCAAGAAACGAAAAGCCGACGAGGCCATGAATGGGAATCGAGGCGCAGCCGACGAGAGCACTGATGTCGGCATGGTTGATGCCGCCGAGACGTCGCGCGACGAAGATTCTGAGGAGGAGGAAGATTCTGACACTCCGAGCCAGCAGGACAAGAAAAGGCGCAAGAAGGAAGACGGTGCTGTGCCTGTTATGGCAGATAACTTCCAGACCGCCGCGTCTAGAGAGGTCGCTGGCGCGTCGACGTTTGTCCCCCAAGATTCATCCTTGGTTATATCCCATAACATCCAGCACCAAGTCGCTCTCCCCCCGGATCTCGACTACGAATATGTCCCTCTGTCAGAGCACAAGCCGCCGGCAGAGCCCGCGAGGACATGGCCCTTCAAACTCGATCCTTTCCAGAGCTTAGCTGTTGCCTCTATTGAGCGAGAAGAGAGTGTACTGGTCTCAGCGCACACCAGTGCAGGAAAGACGGTGGTGGCGGAATACGCAGTTGCACAGTGCCTCAAGCGCAATCAGAGGATCATCTACACAAGTCCCATTAAGGCTTTGAGTAATCAAAAATACCGAGACTTTGATGCCATTTTTGGAGACGTCGGTCTGATGACTGGTGATGTTACTATCAACCCCACTGCCAGTTGCTTGGTCATGACGACAGAGATTTTGCGATCCATGTTGTACCGTGGCTCGGAGATCATGCGAGAAGTTGCCTGGGTCGTGTTCGACGAAGTCCATTACATGCGAGACAAGACGCGAGGAGTAGTTTGGGAAGAGACGATCATTATGCTTCCAGACAAAGTCCGATATGTTTTCCTCTCTGCCACTATCCCCAACGCGTTCCAGTTCGCGGAATGGATCGCCAAGATTCACCACCAGGCATGTCATGTTGTCTACACAGACTTCCGGCCTACCCCGTTGCAGAACTATTTCTATCCACTCGGAGGTAAGGGGGCCAGAATAGTGGTGGATGAAAAGGGCCACTTCCACGACCACAATTTCCATCTGGTCATGAGTGAGGTTGAAGAGAAGAAGGGTTCCGACCCTTCAGACCCTTTGGCGAAGATGAAAGGCAGGGGGAAGAACAAGAAGACCAACAAGGGTGGAGCTGATGAGGGCTCCGACATTCACAAAATCATCCGGATGACTGTCAAGAAGAATCTCAATCCCGTCATCGTTTTCAACTTCAGCAAGCGAGAGGTCGAAAATATGGCACTGAAGATTTCCAACCTCAACTTCAACGACGCCACCGAAAAGGCTCTGGTGGGCAAGGTCTTTCACAGCGCGATTGAAAGTCTTTCAGAACAGGATCGTGAACTGCCCCAAATTATGAACCTTTTGCCTCTCCTGGAAAAGGGTATCGGTGTTCATCACTCAGGCCTCTTGCCTATTCTCAAGGAGACAATTGAGATTTTATTCCAGGAATCCTTGATCAAGGTTTTGTTCGCGACGGAGACATTCTCTATTGGTCTAAACATGCCTGCAAAGACGGTTGTTTTCACCGAGGTCACCAAATGGGACGGCACACAACGGCGGCCAATCACTTCGTCCGAGTATGTTCAGATGGCCGGACGAGCTGGTCGTCGTGGTCTCGACGCCAGAGGTATCGTTATTATGATGATTGACAACAAACTGGAACCCGATGTGGCCAGGCAAATTGTTACTGGACACCAAGATAAACTGCTCTCAGCGTTCTATCTCGGATACAATATGATTCTCAACCTCCTGAGAATTGAGGCCATCTCACCTGAATTCATGCTGGAGAGATGTTTCCATCAATTCCAGAATGCAGCCGGTGTTCCCAACCTGGAGAAGGAACTGATGGCCATCCAGCAAGAACGAGACGCACTGGCGATCACGGATGAGGCTACGATCAAGGACTACTACCAAATCCGACAACAGCTGAAAGTATACACCAAGGACATGCGTGCTGTGATTCAGCACCCGACCCACTGCATGGAGTTTCTACAGCCTGGTCGACTTGTCCAGATCTTCAGTCCGATTGAATCAGAGGAGAATATCAGTTCTGGACTTGACTTTGGCTGGGGTGTTATTACTGACCACACTCCACGGCGAAGCACCAAGCTTGGCGAACCAGAATTTCGGCCGCAAGAGTCTCAAGTCCTTCGGGTTCTTCTCATCATTTCTGCACAAAGCGACGAGGTCATTCCTGGACAGGCAGCATCTACGCGGATGCCCCCCGGTCTGAAGCCGATGATTGATGAGGATGACTCCATCGCCGAGGTCGTACCCTGCCTGCTTACGTGCGTAAAAGCCATTAGCCAGATTCGAATCTTCTTACCAAAAGAGGGCCTCAATTCACAGGAGGACAAGAATCAGGCGGGCAAGGCACTTGCGGAGGTTCAGCGCCGGTTCCCCGACGGTGTGCCAATATTGGATCCCCTGGAAAACATGAATATCCCAGACGACTCGTTCAGGCAGCTTCTCCGCAAGATCGAGGTCCTTGAGTCCAGATTGGTGGCGAATCCGCTGCATCTCTCACCTCTTCTGGAAGAGCGGTGGGATCAGTACCACATCAAGGTCAAACTCAACGAGAAGGTCAAGGCGAAGAAGAAGACTATCGCCAAGGCCTACAGCATTTCACAGATGGACGAGCTCAAGTCCCGAAAACGTGTGCTGCGCCGCCTTGGATTTATCAACGATGCGGAAGTCGTGCAGCTCAAGGCCCGTGTAGCATGTGAACTTTCTACTACGGAAGGCCATGAATTGCTGTTGTCAGAACTTCTCTTTGATCGCTTTTTCAACGAAATGACTCCCGAGACGATTGCTGCGGTGCTAAGCTGCTTCGTGTTTGATGAGAAACTCGACACACAGGCAACGAAGGAGGCGCTGCAGAAGCCGTACCGTGAGATCCAGGCAAAGGCTCGCATCATTGCCAAAGTCAGCCAGGAGTGCAAGCTGAATGTCAACGAGGAGGAGTACGTGGCAAGCCTTAAGTGGCAGCTCATGGAAACGGTGTATGCTTGGGCTCATGGCGCAACGTTTGCTGAGATTTGGTAAGATTACATCGCATTTACCAGAGTTCATATGTCCTTTAACTAACCGTCTTTTGAAGCAAAATGGCAAACATTTATGAAGGCTCATTTATCCGCATTTTCCGCCGGTTGGAAGAACTTATACGACAGATGGCCCAGGCCTCCAAGGTCATGGGCAACGATGATCTGACGAAGAAGTTCGATGAGAGTCTGCAGAAGATCAGGAGGGATATCGTGGCGGCTCAGAGCTTGTACCTGTAGATGATTGTTCATGTCTCTCTCTCTCTTGTGCGTCTTCTTGCATTATCTCGGGGTTGTGGAGTTTGGAAGCATGGAACAAAAAGTGGGTGTCACGTCTTACCGACACCATGGTTTCATTGTACTACCTAAATACTGTCGTTTCATGTCAAAAATAATGACTCGGGTGTTTTGAATGCCTAGAATTCAAAGAGACGCAAAATGATATACCGTAAAACACCATTATCCATCCATCCATGTCTATCGTACACTACATCATTCCCAAACCAGGCCCAACTATCAGGCGTGAGCAACGAGAGGCTTTCAACGACTGGTTCCGGAAATACTCATCACAATTCCCACCGTCAAGCTCAACACCACTCCCGAGCCCACAAAGATCTGCCACTTCTCACTCCACACATCTGATCGCAGCAACCAAGTCATGCTCCCCAACGGGAAAAAGAATCCAACCATCATGCCGCGAATCAGCACATCCAGCACAGACGACATACCCGTAAAGTCGTCCTCAAGGGAGTTATTTGCAGAAGCAAGTTCGCTCGGGTTGTTGTCTATCCACGCATCCTCCATGTTGCGCAGCGAGTCGGGGGAGGGCATTTCATCTGGCGCAAAACGCTCGGTATGAATGGACGCGAACTGTGTGCGCAGGGTAGATATTTCAGAGGGCGTGAGCCCAGCTTGCAATAAGCGGTCAAAGCCCCTTGGCCGGGGACGTGTCCATGACGAAGGGTTTCCTGGTTGTTGATGCCCTGTGGCGCTGGAGGAGGATTCGTCAGGGGGTTGAGATGCCGCGGCTTGTTCAGCGGCGAGGTCTTCTGGGGGCAATTCATCGCCAATGGAGCAGTTGATGTATATCCTCACAGGTTGGATGCCTCCATCTACCGCCTTGCCTTTGCCTTTATCCTTGCTGTCGTTTTGAGGGGTGGAGGATGATAAGGGAGGTGGAGGAGGCGGTTTGATGACGGAGCTGAGGGCAGAGGCGTCGGGAAGGAGTCGGCCTTGGTAGATGAAGCGCAGACGGTTGCGTGTGGAGAGACGTGTTCGAATGAGATGCTTGAGAGAGAGAACAGTGGTGGTTTGGGGAGAGGGAATGTCCAAGTCCAGGTCTGGGAGGGAGGTTGAGAAGCGGATGGTGAGGTGAAAGGGGAGGGACCTGAAGGACAGAGGCTGAGGCTGAGATGAAGATGTCATGTTGGCAGCATTTTGGGGCGTATTTTGTATGTGTACGTTTATTTATTGTAACAAATTAGTGATGGGTAATTTTCTGTTAGAATAAGAAGCGGCTGCTTGAGTGGTGTTTGTAAACTGACTGACGATCTCCATGTTGAGGCTCAGTGACGTGATATTAAGACACATGGCATTTAGTGGAGCCCTGAACGAAGCCTTAGCACCCCTAGTGGCGCTGCCGATCTGCTGGAACGCGCCGCTAAATAGCCCTGGAGCATAAAACCGCTCCGACCGCCCGGCAGAATCCCCAGACTTTCTAGAATCATATCGTTGAATCAGCGTATTATCTCAACTTCTACTCCATACTTTTCCATCTCTTTCACCGATTCGTTCGCCAACAGCTTTTTGACATCTTCGGTCGCTTTGAGGCTCGCTTGCTGTTTTTGTTGACGACCAGGAAAGCCGAGATGGTGCGATTGAGAGGGAGATACTTGAGCTGCTTCTACTGTGGAAAGCGCTCAACCATCAAGTACGATGGCCTCGTACGCGACTTTGACTGTGCCAACTGCGATGCCACGAATTACCTAGACGAGGTTTGCATATACTGCATATTACAATTCAGCGTATAGCATGATATACTGACAATTGATAGAATGGCGAGATTACAGATCCCCCCGTTGTCGAATCCTCGTCAACAAACCAATACGCCGCTCCCCAACCTACTTTCTCCTCCCCAACAGACAACATCTTCTGCGAAACATGCCTCAAGAACCAGCGGCTGTTCACCGCGTCACTGGCGCAATACCTCCCCGACGACCCTTCACACCCCGAGTACGCCGAGCTGGAGCGCAAGTACTACCGCTTTCGCAAGGACCTGGAGAAGCGATATCCACAAGTATGCGCCGAGTGCGCCGAGAAGGTCGAGAGCCGCATAAAACAGGCTGGATACACCGCAAAGACAGACCATTTGAGGCGCATGATGGATAGGAGTCGAGGCAGGAGAGTCCATAAGAGGAGGACGCCCCTGGATTTGGCAAACGCGGTGGGACGATTGCTGTGGTGGGGTGGGTTTCTCCTGCAGATGCTCTGGCATTTGGTGAACATAGCTCGTGTGTTGGGACAGCGTGAGGACGGCATGCATGACCCGGATGACCAGAGTGCTGCAGTGATGGTTATCACTTGGTTGAACCGTCTGCCTGCTTTTCTACCTCCTGCCGATACCCTCATACATTGGAGCATCACGGTTGGCTTCTTGTCTGTGTGGTGGAATCCCCATTTCGTACAGGTCAATCGTGGATTCACCCGGCATTTGCTGGGGTTCACGCAATGGTACTCGTTCCAAGGCCTCATTATCTTCTTTCGATATTTGTTCAGCTCAGTCCTCGATATGCAGGGCGGCAAGGCGCAGTCCAAGGGCGCACAGCTCAGCGCGCACTTCACCATGGCAGGCATCATGGTTCTGGTACGTAGTTTTGTCCTTAGATTGATCGCATTGACGCTGACTTGCATTAGATATACTTCCTGGCCAGGAGATCTATCAGAGTTGACACCACACCATTATTCGGCCCATCCGAAAGGACCATCTCAACAAGCCAAGTATCATCACCAACTCGGGTAACTCGCAACAAGATCGAGGAGCCCAAAACCCTTGCCGAGGCTCTCACCGAAGCATTGGATTCAGCCAACAATACACCACATAAAGATGCTTCAAAACGGCAGGATCAGAATGCGTTACCCTCTCCTCGCTTCACCAAAAGCCCGTTTCAGCCGAAACAAAATAACTCGCCACTCTCCTTCGGCAACTTTGGCTTATCAGAACGGGCTCTACCTCAAAAGGTGCAGCAGGTCCATGACCCAGACGCGATGGACTGGTCCCCCGTCCCAAATCCTTCTGCTCACCGTGCCTTTCAAGAAACCCCTTCCAAGCTTGTTGCTCGCACCTTCGGTCAAGCTCCCGCCCAGCCAAACGGCAATCCTTTCTGGTACAAGGTCCCTGCGGCGCCAGTGAATCCGGCTCAGCGCCTTCGCAACCCTCCCAACGCTCCACTCCTGAGAAAACAACCCGAAGATCAAGATGAAGTGCTGCGCTTCAAGAGCGGTAGCGCAGAGCATATCCACGGACGAGATGAGACTGCCAAGGCGGACAGGATTGATTTCAAGAATCCAAGCTTCTTTGCCCCGCAGCAACGCGATGATGCGGATGCCCTTGCTGATGTGTTTGGACAAAGTTTCACAGTCAGCTACGACGAAGAAGGGGATGAAACTGATGAAGCCGAAGCTTTAGAAACCACTCTTCCTGTCGGCGCTGTCACCAGCAGCTCCCCTACCAAGCAAGCCTCACAAATATACGAACTCTGCATCATCGCTGCTCTAGTACCACTATGGCTCCTCCTCTCGTTCGCCACTATTCCTTACCTCAAAGAAGCTCAGCTCGTAACCCTTTCACTTGCCGGTATAATCACCATCCACAGCATTGGAAACTCAAGTCGGCACCTCCTGGCTGGTGTATCTGCATATGTCACCTCAGCACTTGGTGTTGTAGAACTCAGCACTGTGTGCTGGACTGCATGGCAAGTATGGACGGGTGAGGGCGAGGTGACTTGGTATGGAACGGGTGTTCTGGCATTGATGCTGGGGCATCAGGTTTGGGAGTATGTTATGTGAAGACGCTCACTGTTAGAGTTTTGTTTTTGCTGTTTCAGAGGTTAATTTCTGGAATACAGTCAATGTGTTAGTAGTTTTGGGTGGTTTCTTGGGAGAGCCGGTGGGTACGGACAGCGACGGAGATGGTGTATGAGGCGTAGACATGGAGTTTCACGGTGGGGAAAAGACACATAGAATGGGTATTCTTGATTGACAATAGATATCTCGAGGGTGTTGATACCAAGGCTGCCCCAACACTATATATGGTCAGGGATACTTTTCATTTCTGCCTCGTCTGACGATTGGCTTCAGCATACGCTACATCATCATCCCTGATGGACTTAAACAGCCTTCTCGCAATCACCAACCGCAAAACCAGTGAAAACAACGACGTCAACATAATCCCAACCGCTGCGAAAAGCTGGATCCCGAGATAATTGCCCGTGCCGCTCAAAATCGCGCCCGAAATCGGCGGGCCTATAAGAGATCCCACGCCCTTGATTACAGAGACCATACCCAGCCGTGTGCCCAGACGGCTCATGTCTGGTGTTAATGACGCGAGGACAACGGAGCCGAGAGAGACAACACTGCCGGACCAGAAGCCGTAGAGCACCGCGAAGGCGATGTTGCCGGCCGTGTTGGTCACGCTGATCCAGTAGAACACACTGGCGCTGCTGAGGGCGCAGACGACAACGTATGTGTCTAGGGAGCCGAATTTATCTGCCACGAAGGAGGGGAGGATACGCCCAGGGATGGAGGAGGCGTTGAGTATGGCGACGAGATAATTGGCCAAAGCGAGGCCTTGCATGCCATGTGAGAGACTGAAACTTTGTAAGTAGTAAGGCGGGTTAAAGAAGGCTAGGTTGTTGAAGACGATAGCGATGCAGTAGAGGATGTAAGTCCGTTCCTTGAGCGCGGAAGAATCCCAGAACCAGCGGATCGAGAAGCCGCCCTGTTGCCATTCTGGCTTTTTGCTACTGGTACGAGGTCGAATGACGAGAATGGCGAATATGCACATGATACACGCTATGAAGCCCATAACTCGCATGGCCCATCCAAAACCCAACCTGGCTTGCAAGTTCTGAAACAGCAGCGGATAGACCGTTGATCCAAGACCACTACCCACGGTAGCGAGGCCCATGGCTCTCGCTCTGCGCTTCTTAAAGTACGCGGGCACAATGGCGATGCTCGGGATAGAGAGACAGCATGTACCTAGGCCGATGCAGATTCCCTGAGCAAGGAGGATCTGCCAGTACTGGGCGCTTATGCTGGTGAACATGAAGCCCAGGGTGACGAGGATCGTGCCGATGATGAGGAGGGCGCGGCAGTAGCCCATATCGTACAAGGGGCCTATGATGGCGCCGAGGGCCATGAGGCAGAAGATTTGGACGGAGCCGATCCAGGAGATGGCAGAAGGGGATGATGATTGGAGAAGGGAGGTTTGGTAGTAGGATTGGAAGACGCCGAAGCTGTTGAGGAGGCCTCTGAATGGGAGTTAGCCATGAGGGCTGTATGTAGGTGCTTTATGGGGATATGCGTACAAGTGATTGAAGTATAAAGCAAAGGATGCTGCAACTTGAAGCCATGCTTGCAATCCGCCATCTGGAAGGACATCATCTTGCTCATTGAGGACTGGAGGCGCGGATGGCTCATCGGATACGGGTCTTACGACGACACCTGTATGAGCGTGTTCATCTTGATCTCGCTGTTTCGCCATTGCCTTTCGAGATAACGACGAGGCAATACATTTCACAATCACGGGAGAATGAACATAGACATCCCTCTACATTCAAGACGAAATCATTCTCAATTTCAAATCGACTTTCGAAGCAATATAAGCCCCCCACTGCCGAAACCCGGGGTCATCGCGACTCCGCAAACGCGGGAATAAGTCCGGCATTTCAACCAAAGGAGCAGTTATTGTTGTTGGTGGAGCACGACACGGATGATCACGGACTAAGGGGGGCTGTTAGTGTATTGCGGGAGATATGGTGGAACTCTTAACAATATCTTGGAGGGGATGATAGTCCTCGAGATGAAGTCATCATCTGGGGCGAAAGATTGGGGAAAAAATAAGTGGAAAATATTCCTATAAGACAGCAAGCCTATATTTGGAACAACTGAATGCGAAGATGCTGTTTGGACAACGAGGGCCACGTTTTGCTCTTGTTGGATATTATAGATAGTGCCCCGCCAAGAACACCTCAATGCGGGTGGCAATCGAAATTCAAGGTCGGCGAGCAGGGTTGCAATCCTCCGCGGTGTACGAAGTACGGAGTACATACGGAGTACACACGGCTGACAGTGTACTCGTAATGATCGACAATGAAGAAGGCTGAAGGAGTGATGAGCAGGGAGAGAATGCACTCGTAGGGAGGCGGCTGAGCAGTTGAGTTGGGAGCAAGTCACTGGCAGCACAAAATCATCTTGAATGTCCTTTAGAAAGGGATACAGAGCATCTACGCCTATCTACAGAGTATGGTGGGTTATTATACGGAGTACGGAGTACATACTCCGTACTTCGTAGACAACGTGTTCTTTCGCCTTGATCCAGGAACGGAGTGATGCTCGCGTGATTCACCGCATGCTCGTACTACTAGCTAGGGCCAGCCTGCAAACGCCGCTGAGAAAAGGGCTGCATAGATATTAAGACTACGTACGGAGTACTTCGTACTATTACACCCATACGAAGCACAGACATGCATTTTACGTAGGATCTGCAAGATCAAGCTAAACAGCATTCAGGAGTTGTTTCCGACTACGAGGCAGATACTCCGTACGGAGTACAGAGATATTACCTGTTGTTTTGACAATGCTGTTTGTTGGGTCAGCGAAAAGGCCATTATTTATCATTGATCGGCATAGTGCGAAAGAGCGGAATGCTGATGAATATTTTTGGTGGCCTTATTCCAACTTATTCCAACTTATTCCAGCTTGCATATTATTAGCTCGGTAACGAAAAGCGGTAGCTTGTCGCGTGTTTCGCGCCAACGCAGGGACAAAAAGATTTTTTTTCTCTCTGCTCGGTCGTCTTTTTGGCATGAGTTTCGGATTATTGGGGTATTGCGATACCGAACTCCGTTAGATAGTGCTGATGAAGAAGAGATGGAGCTGCTCTAGCGGTAAGTAAAAACACTTGATGTATAGGAGGACGAAGTATACGTCCGAAGTGGTTCAACAAATGTTTTTGTTGGAATGTACGGAGTACTTTTGCGTTTACTGACGTCGGTGCCGGAAGCCGCCGCATCCGGCGCGTCTACGAGTAGTATTACTACTTATGTATAGGTATGTCTGTGACAAGTGATGACATCGTATTTAATCAAAAACATGCCGTGTCGAGTAGATGAGCACACGACACGACATGACACGACACGACAAAACAATAATATATGATTTAATAAACGAAAAAACAGGCACCGAGGCTTTTCGTGTCGAAAGGAGGCGTTTAGTGGATTCGTAATGGACGTGACAAAGCAATTGCCGTGCTGCACAGAGTCAAAAGGGCCGGAGATACTGTGCAGTGCTGTTTTGGAGCTTTGTACGAAGTACGGAGTACTACGGAGTAGAGAGAGTTACTCCGGACAAGGTATTTGTACCAATACAGGACGGAGTACGAAGTACGAAGCAGCAGACCAAATCAATCGACGAGTATGGACGGCTCGATCGCCCGTAATTACGATTCTGGCGTACACCCTCTCTGTACTAGTAGTACTGCCACTATTGGTAGACGGTGGTCCGCCATCGCCAACAGACCAAAGTCCGTTTCAAGACGAAATGACGAGTAATAGTATTCTTACTAACAGTTCTTACGGAGCACTCCGCACACAAAGCAAGCTGGATGCTATTATACTACTCGTAGGTACCTAGTACTCAGCTCCCGGGCGTAATCCACGCACGCAGGAAAACCCCGATCTGGGAGCCCACAAACGGGGAAAAGATTTATTATGAGCTGTTCCGATGCATCAAATGCCTGACATGTGGACGCGCATGACCATAAGCCTGCAGCATAATTCATAACATCAGCGCACACATGCATTGCATCGCCTTACCCATCCCATGTAGATGCTTCAAGTCCGTAGTACTAGCACTCATACGAAGTATACTACTGCAACTCTGTACTGCTACATAGTGCACTACTCCATACTTGGCACCGACGAAGCGAGATTTGGTACCCTTCAATGGAGATTTAGCGCTGAACCCCCACACGCAGTGGCTTTTTGGCATCTGTTGAGTCTTGACAGCCTTGACGATGTGCTTGGCCAAACACATCGGCGCATTCGTCAGCCAAGATTCACCGAACACTGGTGGAATCGACTAATGGGCATTTCGCAAGGGATGACATTATCTGGATGCTAATATTAGCACCATTGGCTGCGTCTGCGTCTGCGTCTGCGTCTGCGTCTGCGTGCCTCTGGCTCACGGCATTGCTCATAATGACCAGATGACGAAAGAGATGAAAATGGAATGCATCCATCTCAGGGTCAGGGTCCAGCCGCGGAAGTTGGAGATTCCCTGCCATCCGGACCTGGAGCCGCCGTTTCCAGTGGCCCGTCTGCTAATAGTACCAGCACTGTGTACAGTACTGTGCACAGTGCCTAAAACGGTATACTCGTACAGTATGTCTGAGCTCTACAAGTACAGTTCTCCAATCCTTTTTTTCCTCGCCTCGCCTCGCCTCGCCTCCTCTCCTTGTTGTCGTCAGCTGTCGAATATCTTCCGTATAATCCGTAATCCGTGTATTATCAGGCACGGGATGCCCCGTAGGGCATAATTAGAAGCAGTCATACACTTCTTGATTAGGATTGCCGAAGGAAAGACACATGCGACGAGGCTTCATTCACATGGACAGGCACATGAAGCCTCTAAGCCACCAGCTCTTTTTTTTTCCTTCGCTCGTGTGCCCAGTTGCCAACTCGCGCTGACGATGCACACGCCAACCAAAACCTTACGATCGCTGTGCTATTGCTCTCAACATTATTGGTCTGTATTTGCTTGTGCAGACCGGTCAAACCCCGTGAGGGCCGTACCAGTACCTCGCCTTTCGCCCTGAAACTACATGCTGCAGAGTACTGGGTACCCGAAAGCCGTGGGTCCTCTCGAGATCATCGGCACAATGCACTAACAATTGACGTGCAATGGTCACATCAGTGGATCCGTAGTGCTGCCGTGGCGTTGCTCCAAGGGCAGGTCGGCACAAGCACACCACCGTCGGTCCACTGAACAGTCTAAGCGTCCAGCGGGAATGGCAAGGCGAGAGTGCCCTGGAAGCAGCACGGAGTATGGAGTACGGCGTAGTACGAGTACTGGTAGCAGTAGCACGAGTACCTGTACCTCCTGAAGCGCGACACCGCAAAGTCCACTGTAGCAGCGGCCTGCGATGGCGTGTGCACTGTCTGCACTGTCTGCACCCCACTCTCCACATGCAGTCCCACCGCGATCCACCAGTTCCGGTCACATTGGCTTGAGGTACTGCTACTATGTGCTAGGTACAGTACCTGTGAGGTTGGCCTTTCAGCGCAGTGGTCGGGTCTCAGGCTGGTACTTTTCCCTCTGCGCACTGTACGTACCCCTCAGATCGGTCCAGGACTAGGCTTTGTTCCCCATGTCATCGAAACCTTGTCTCAGTTCTTGCTCTGCTTCCCCAAAACCAACATCTCCCACTCCCACAAATCCATCACACGCGATCTGCTTCTTCTTCCAGCCTGAGCTGTCCCTGAACTCCTTTCTCCTCACACACTCCTTCTTTTCTCCTCCACACTCGACAAGATGGTGTTACTGGTCCAGCTTGTTTCCTTTCGCAGGAATCTCAGCCTTCTTTAGGCCCTGCGATTTCGCACGACCAGCACTGGCTGACTGGCTAAACCCAGTGGTGCTTCTCCCAGAACTCTAATCCAAACTCAACTTCACGATACCTCGTTTTCCTCCCCAGAAATCCATCGACCTCGATTCTCTCTGAAATATAACTCTCCCTAACGACTCCTCCCCTCATTCTCTCGACATTGTCGACGCAAAAACTCAATCTCCCCCTCTCCCGTCTTTCTCGACCCACAGTACAGTGGTTAAACAGAACGTCAGAGTGGACATACGACAAGATACAAGAAAAATATACTCGATCGAATGACATCCAGGAGGAGCTCACGTCTACAAAAAATTGACGGGGTGAAGGATCAAACAGACGGGGATTGTCAATCTGTTGAGAAATCCCACTCATCCCGACAAAACTCTCGCAATTACCCCACGGAAGACTTGTTACGAGCGACGAAGAAGGCAGAAGCAGAAGATTCCAAGAACGGAGTGCCGTTCAATCACGAGGCGTCTAACTCGCCCTCTCAGACAAACGAGGCATCTCGAAAAGAGCCTTGCCTCTCGGTGCTGTCTGGATTCCGCAACATGTCAGCCACAGGGCCGCTAATGGCCTCTGCTGCAAGCCAATGCCTGGAATATCCGCCAGCGCCCATGGAGGGTCGGCCTCACAATTTTGGAGTCGTAATTCCAGGTGTTTACCGAAGCAGCTATCCCAAGGCTGAGGACTACGGCTTCCTGCAGGGCTTGAAGCTGAAAACGATAGTGTATGTGGCCTATTTTCTATTAACCCCCACATTTTTTTGGCTGAGTGCTAATCATGAAACAGCACATTGGTGAAAAGGGATGAAATCGATCATGAGCTCAATTCGTTCGTTGCTTCCAGTGACATCCGGCAAATCGTCTTCAACATGAAGGGTACCAAAAAGGCGCCAATTCCATCCAGCACCATGTCATCGATTCTCCACGTGATCCTCGATCAGCGAAACTACCCTCTGCTCCTCCATTGCAACCATGGAAAGCACCGTACTGGTTGTGTTGTCGCCGCTGTGCGCAAAATTTCCGGCTGGGATCTTGACAAGGTTATTGATGAGTACAAGACCTACGCCACTCCCAAGGTCCGAGAATGCGACGTCGACTACATTACTTCATTTCAGATGAGTCCTTTGGAGTCATCATCAATACGCACATTCAGCCCTGGCTCGTCGCGATTTACATTTGTGCAAATAAGGTCGTTTCTGAGGACTCTTCTCTTCTCAACACTGGTGATGACCATTTGGCTGGTGTCTGGTTCTCGGATAGTCACATCAAATCAATTACCCAACTAAAAGCCTTATGCATGGCAACGTCAGTTGGCACCTGCACCAAAGGAGGCAATACTATCAGTATGTGCCAACCATCCGATGAGGTGCCACAGAACACGAAATGTTGGCTTGATATGACGCTTGTACAGACTTAGAGGGGGTCAGCCACGAGATGAAAGTTGAATGTTTTACATGAGCGGGGACCTTCCCCAGCTGGCTTGGGGTATCAGAATGAGGATTACTTTGCATTCAAAGACATGGGAAGGGGGTTATTGTGGGTCACTGGATCTCAAGAGCTGAGATGACCCATGACGGCGTTTGATCAGACGGGCGGCGAAATAAGAGGAACTCGAGTCACAGAGGACTGGGTTTATTAGTTGTGTCTTTTTCTTATGTTTTTAATGGCGTTTGAGGGAGAAGATTTATGCTCACGAAGCATTGTATTACCAAATAACAGCATAGACGCCAAGAAGCGAAGAACGCCGGCGTAGGATACGGCTTGCACCCTGTAATGCGTTGGGGTTGCACAACTTTAGAGTATCTTCAGTGGGAAGATTTTTTCGGGACTCTATTGATAGTAAACAGCGGTAATATATCAGATCGTCGAGGTCACTCATATGCCCGATGATACTCCTGTTTTGCCCAGCCACGTAGTGACAACCCTTCATATTCCTTCTGGCGATTTAACATGTCCTGCCCTTGGCTCCAATTCCTTTTGCTTTCCCTTCTGTGCCACCGGATCACATACATGATGCAGCCCAAACCAAATAATCGTACACGTTCATCTCTCATCTCAGCTTAATAAACCACACCATTCCAGCACATATCTCCCACGCATCTCTCTCACTAGAAGCCCATTTCAGTCCTCACACTGCCCCCACCGATTCCGCTTCAACCTCTCCTCCCTATCCCTCTCCTTACTCCCATGAAAATACACCCACCCACCAGCCACGCAATTCGCCGTGCCCAGCCCAATTGCCGCTCCCCGCACCACCCCTCTGATGGAGAACTTGGCACGCAGAGATTGGCTCCGGCGCAGCGCGAGGAGTGCGTAGAGGCCCGACCAGGCGGCGGCGAGACCGGCGCTGGCGGTTGGGTAACCGGCGAGGTTGAGGTAGGATGAGAAGAGGAGGGGAGGGGGGAAGAGGATGAGGGTGAGGGGGTGGGCTGGACGGGCGTGGAGGGCGGTGATAAGGGTTGCGAGGAGGGAGGGAGGGAGGGAAGATGCTGGGAGGAGTTAGTATAAGTTTGAATGCTTATGGAAGTTGGTGTTGGAGACGAGCGAGATGGGAACTTACAGCCCCAATCGTTTAGGTGCTCGGTTATGGTCTTTGAGGTTGGTGTTATTGCTTTGTTTTCTTCTGTAGCCATGGCGTGTGTGTATCTGTGCGCGTTTGTGTGTGTCAATGGAGTGTTTAAATGATCAGATAAAGAATTCGCGGTTTGTTTGTTGGTGAGAATCTTGAGGCTGCAAACAGAGTGGGATGACGTCGGGAATCTTGCAATGGATGACTAAGCCGTCGGATCTTAACACTTTAAAAGGCATACCACACAAAAACTCAAATCGCCAATCAGGGGAGAGGTCCATTTATTGCCAATCCCTCTTTAGTATATTTTACTATGTCCCCATTGATGTTCATTTTCATCTTTCAACATCGCCCAGGTCATAATCCAGTTGGGTGCGGCTGGCGTTTTTCTTAATTCTACCTACTTTTTATGTACTCACTTGGTTACCCTACAGAAAATCCGCTGGCAACAGCATCACTGTTCAAAGCCGCAGTCGTCTAGGGGTGAGGACATCAGTTTGTGGACCAATGTGAATTGAGAAACACTGGAAACCGAGGTTCGAGTCCTCGCTGTGGCACATTTTTTTTTTTTTATTGTTATCATTATGTTTGTGTGAAGGGCGATCGTTTAGAAGAGAAAATGCCGCCGTTGGACTTTGAAGATGATGAAGCTCATTTATCACCGTGTTTTGCTCGACAGTCCACAAGGAGGCTTCAATTCATCGTCAAGATACCATTTTGTCCTCAATAAGACTGACCACCTACGAACGTGCTTGAAACGAGTCTTCACGGTGGCATGGCTCCATTAAATATCAAATGGAAGGATATCTCACGCTAATATGCCTAGGAGCACTACTTCATAATCCTTCATGAGTCCTTAAAACATACTTGTTGGACAACGGACATCCGAATTTTGCCGAGAACTAAATGGCCTAAAAACCCAAATCAGCCCGGCTTCAATATGGCATAAACTTTCCCCTTGCTGTAGACACGGCAAATGGTGCCGAAGGATGGAGGTGAGATCACTTTCGGCTCTGAACCCAAATGCGGACTGTCATGTTCTAGACTCTTTGAGCGTAAGACTCGTCCGTGCTACGGTATTCTCCGTACACCGCCGAAACAAGCAAGAATCATTAAGTGTATACGGAAAACGTGCCCACTCCGATCCTCATGGTCATGGTACATATTAGTGAAAATGTGGCTGCAGATCTGGGCGCTTTGCCAATCCGGGGATACCTCTGCCGAGTGGATTGCCAAACATCTAAAGAGACTGCAGGCTTTTACGAGTACTCGGTGTTGTTATTACTCCCCAGGGCGTGTGATGATGGCTTGATGTTGAAGGATGGCTTCAATCCTGCGTGTCATTCCGCTACTGTGGTTGGAGCTGTCCCGTATCTGTAATGTGCCAACACCTTCGTATAGTAATCATATTGTGCTGTTTGTGCTGTTCCCAGTGCTTATCTTGGACCTTGGTATTAACCGGGGCCCTAAATCGTCAAATGTAAGAGAATATATACCAGCATAAGCGTCGAAAGGAACGAAATCCCACGCCGCTGGGTGTTTCATCCTGACAACACCAACTGGGCGGGTTGTGGTTAGTCGATTGTCCAAGTGTATCTTATACAGCGAATAGGGGAGTTTATTCAATTCCGAAGTCGCTTCTAAAAGTAGGTAATCTGACATCATCTTGGGTTGATGAGACACGCCAATTTGGGGCCATCTCGAGCTCGGATTTGCCAGGGGTGCCGGCATATGTTTATCTGATAAGATGGCAAGGGTCATCAACATCCTTTCTTGACTGACCAAACCTCACAGAATAAGGATAGTCAGAATAAGAAAAGGCATCTCTTACACTCCCTATACGACACCGTGATGGCACAAATGACGCAGATGGATAAGATATGCCTGTCTTGCCAAGCGCATAAGCACCACCGGCACTCTCTACGGGCCGCTCCCGCTGCACAGGAAAGGATTAAGCATGCCTCTCTCGAATCTTGGCATTGACACCGACTACCGGGGAGGTATGTTTGGCATGATCAACTGCAGCCGCGATTCAGACGCAGCCGAATATGTGCGAGCATGAGTCAGGTTTTGCACCCAAATTTCGGGCTTCTCGGTGCTCCGAAGCGGAACGGGAAAAAAAGAGTGTAGTAAAGATGGTAAGGAGGGTTCTTCTTCGTCTTAGTCGACGGAGCGGAGTTACTAGCGCCAGCTAAACATTAACCACGGCTGGACTCCAAGCTTTGAGGTGGTGGTAGTATTATACTTACGAGGTTACCACATGCTTACGCTCTAATAGGTATCCCGAAAGAATACGCTATAGCGTACGGTACTACGAGTATCTTGTTGTCTGTCGTTAGAGGCAGGGCGTCGAGAGTAGTTGTTGGTTGGCTCTCTGCAACTAGCTGCCGTTAGACTTACACACCCCATTTCCCTTGAGAATCCTCAACTTCGCAGCCAGGCAATCCTGGACGACCAGGCTTTGAACACGAGCGGATTATAAGCACTTAATGTATGCGGAGTAAGGAGTTCAAAGGGACACAATGTTCTCATGTTGGTTAGGTCAATAGCTAAAACCTGGACTACTTCAGGCACACCGCAGGGCTGAGCGGTCTCCTACCCGTTCCTGTGAAAAGCTTGTGTCATCCCCTGGGGGCAGCATTTGATAGATCTTCCGCTGCTAAAATGAGATGCCGGCTCTAGAAGCTTACATGCAAGCGTACGTACAAGCGTGCCACATGAGAATAGCTCGTATTGATCCTCTAGGATCCAATAGTAGTACTCTACCTACATAAACTAACACTACGAGAGTCTATTTCCCCTGTGTCAAGTGCGGAGAAATACGTTGTAGCACCAAAGGGTATTAATTAGTCCGCCCGTTTGTCTCATCAAATTGTTTCTAAACTAGCCATATGAGAGTCCGTCCTCTAACAATGTATTCGGAGTAGTAGTAGTACACAAACACCCCCTGAAACAAAACAAGAAAGGAATAACGAAAGATGGGGAAAAGGGGTGTAAACTATACAATGGCAATGTTGTGCTGGGTATTCTATGTATCTATGTGCTTAATAATGAATGCTCGTATCCTCGTAACACAGCCTCCAGGGCTGCGGGGGCGACTTGAAACTGCTTCTGTCCTAGCAACTCCTCCGTCTCGATTGCGCCCAAGGCGGAAGCAAGGCGGACCTGCTTTATTGCCCTTGGGGCCAGTATCGTGGATCGTGTTGTTGGTGGTGATACTGCGTGTAATCCTGGTAATTGGCGTAGTAGTCCCCTTCTCCATATGGTGGTTGCCCGGCTGTGCTCAGGTCAACGCCTGCAGACGTGCCAATGTAGCCAGCTTGCGAAGAACTAATTGGCCAATCGCCTGCGGCCTGGCCGTAGTAATCCCCTGCGTTGGCTGTGAAGGCAGGGTATCCTTCTCCCGTGGAGCCCATGATATTGCCGCCCTGATTGCCGACTGACAAGGAGCTCAAGTCAAAGCCATCCTCGGGTCCTAACGTTGAAGGGTCGAACTGTCCGAGCGCACTGTTACTGTCATTCTCCTGCCGGCGAGAACGGGTTGGAGATACCTTGCTGGCGTGTTTGGAGGAGTGCCGACTTTGGCGGTGATGTCTTGATGATTTGCCAGACTGGCTGCCGGGGCTGCTGTCTCCGCCGCCAACATCGCCACTGCGACTGTCGGTGGAGCTTCGTCCACTGGATTTCTTGCCCCTGCGGGAGGAATTGGAGCGGGTGTATTCACAGAGGAGTTTACTCGCAGCACAGCGTTCACAACCACTCTTTTCGCCGCTGCATCTCAGCTAGACAGAGGAATTAACGAATCGGTATTGGTGACGCTTGAAGATCAGTGTGTGAAAGGGGTGGAGAAAAGAGAGACAGATAGTGGGGAAGTAAGTCATGGATGGGGATGATCCGTACATACCTTCTTGGCGTGACAGGTGTTGCATGCTTGGTGTTGATTTGAACGAGCCGTGACGGGATCGAAGGCACTGCGAAGTTCTTGGACTTCTCGAGTCTCGGGGTCGTACTTGAATGTGCTGAACATGATAACCGGGGTGAAGTTGTGAGATATGAATAACACAACACACACTGAGAGAACTCGACAACGATTCAATTGGTCTTGAATGACTTGATTCGGCCAAGTAGCATATGAGAGAATGAGAGAGAGTGTCCGATGCTAGTCGTATCGGTTGCGCCACGTCCCTCAACGACGATTCTCCAACTGAGTCTAAATGTCTCGATAAATGAACCTGAACGAACGTCTAGAGATCTGAATGCTTCAATACCTTTTTTGCTCAGGCTAGCTCGAGGTTCTTATATATCAAAGCCCTCGAGGCTGAGGACAGAGAGAGCCCAGGCAGCCATGGCCTTCTCCACAACAACGATAGTAACCATCTTTTCGCACACTCCACCCTCCACACCCCCGAAAAAAAGAGATCCACGAACTATGACTCTACTATTCTCCTGTATCCGTGTATTGTAGTGGGCAAAAAACAGTCCGTCTATTTTGGGGGGGAAGGGGGGTGAGTGTGGAGGGGGGGTTTCGTTACTCTGCCTCTGCCGTTGTTAGTTGGGGACGCGGCGCTGCACCCGAATACTGGGATGTCTGCACCAGGAGAGCAGTTTGAATTGAGCAAGTTCCCAAAAAGGGTCTGTGATAGGCAGGCTGGAATCTTGGCGGCTTGCAAAACTAGGCTCCCGTAGGCGAGCCTTGCATTAGCAACCCTCGCTACTAGCGACTAAGGAGCGAAACCCTCGGGTTGCTGGAGACTATACGGAAATGGAGGACGTAGCACATACTACACTACGGAGTAGAGCGGATTTTCCGGAGCAGAACGCACATGTATGTAGTATTCGTGGCATCATTGGTTGGGGGAGGACTGATGGCAGAGAGCCGCACTAGGATTGGGGGCCGGAGACCCCAGACGTTTTCCCTCGGATCGCAAGATTGTGATGACTACTCGTAAAGACCCGAGGCAAATACCAAGGGAGGGCGTATACTCCGTAGTTACATAGTTATTGTACTCCGAAGAACAGGATCAAACCAGCCGGTAGTGGGCGTCCGCGTAATACCTATGTGTGTACCGAGTGCGAGGCCAGGCAAGAAAGAGTTCTCTGCTACCAAATCCTGCCTATCAAAAAGTTGCCGAGAATTCGCCTTTTGGAGGATTGTGGCGGCTCTAGTAGGCTCTGGGGCTTGTCTTGCGTGGCCTTGTGCTAGTAGTAGTATTGCAATCCACCAGGCTGGGACCAACTGGTTCTTATTCTTTGATAGAACCTGTCAGTCAATCAGTCAGTCTGAGAGAGGAGAAACCTGCCGCTTGTGCGATGCGGCTACTGGTATTAATGGAGATTGCTACAAGGGGCGTGAAGGCGTTAGGAGTTAACTAAGATTACATATGCTATTTTGAGCATGGAATTGATGCTCGTAGTTGGTGCTTGAAGCCATGCTATCCCTGTTTACTAATCAATAAACACAATCAGCAAAGACGCGCGATCAGAGTAGGTATTACATAGATAGTATTCTAAATTTGAAAGAAAACGTCACTTGTCTGCCGCATGCATAAGCCTATTGTGGCAGCTCGTGTTCGCTTCACGGGAGGTGTGTTAGAAACGCCCGGCGGTAAAGAAAAACAGCCATGTTTCAGAAGCCAAGATCTCAATCATGCAAGTGAAGCCGACGAGAGAGAGAAAATAGAGCATAAAAAAAGAAACAAACATAATGCCCCAGTAATTGAGGCTCAAAGAAATGCGATGTACGACGGACACACCCACGAAAGCAATTCGGTTCGACGCACTTTTGCTAGCGCTCCATTTTGCCCGAATTGGCAGTTCTGGGTACCCCGTACTAACACCACACACTTGGGCAACCAGCCATTCAGGATCGAGGATGATGCGGTGGGCGGCTGCGTCTCGGTAGGGCTGGCCGGAGGGTTGCGTATGGCTGTACGAAGTACGGAGTACGAACGAGGGAGCAAGTTCTAGGTAGGGTTGGTGATCGCCATGACCCACGCCCCTTTATTGAGCCGAATCGAGTCGACTTGACATAGATACATACCTACCTAATTACATACTTGCATGTATACATACATACATACATACAGACGGCGATGGAACTTGATCTGCAAGGGGATGGATTATCAGCCTTGTTCGGCAATTCTTGGTAGGGTTGGATGGTGGCAGCAACTCAATTCTATACTTAATATTACCTTAAATTAATACGGACATACGGAACATAGACAGGCAGTTGAGCTCTTTGCAAGCAAAGTAGGGAGTGGACTCGTGCGGAGAAGCTAGGATCTAGATATTCATTGTGAGATACGAGTAACTCCATGTTCTGTTCTTTTATTTTCTCAGGGTCAACTCCTGGACCACGTATTTACTGGTACTACTAATACTACTGCTACCACTACTACCACTACTCCGTACTACCACTACTAATACTACTACTATTACCACTACAATGCCATGAACAGCCAAATGTCTATTCCCATAAACCATAGCCTCGGAGATCGGCATCCTATCTCCAGCGAGGTATTCCCATAGCCTTCGTCTTAGCCTCTTGGCCTGCAACTTCAACACCCATATCTGCCCGAGTATGCGCCTATACCATACTACTACGAGCAGGTATGTAAGTAAGCTGTCTAGGACGCCTAGCTCCCGCAGGGCTTGGCTCCGTCGTAAAGGATCCGAGCTGCTCGGGATGGACGATGAGGGCGTCCATGTCAAGATGCACATACGAGTAAAGAGGTAAGCATGTTGCACTGTAGCCACATGCCCCACTGTGATCTTGGCTACGGAAGCGTCTGCGGAGAATCTCGCGCTTCACCATCCTTCATCACAGACTCGGCGCGGCAGTAGGTCCAATCCATGGCGCCCAATGATAAGGACTCGTGTCAAAGGTTCTTCGTCTGACAATGATGCCACTACGAGTGCTACTACTACTAGCACTTCCTCCATAGTTATCACGATACGACATTGTGTGGTGGTACGAGCGGACGCGTTACGGACTGTTTTCCTAACCCGGACAAGCATTAGACATATCCGACATCTCCGAGCGAAAATCCAGAGAGCATCTGATGATAGCTAGGCATCCAAGGCCCTTGAGTAGCAATTTCCAAGCCCCAAGCCCCAGAGGTTGGAGACGTTGAGTCATCGTCATCACGGGTGCATATAGCCTATGCTGTCGGTTCCAGGCTATTAGCTCTAGTTGCTCATTAGACGTTTTGCCAGGATGAGCGCAGATGGTGTAAATGCAGATGTTGCTTGGTGGGTGCCCGGCAAGTGGGACGAAAAAAGACGTGTCCACCATATCGGCACTTAAAGCGAGCGCGATAACCAGGTACGGAGCACCACTCCGAGGTAGTGATCTGCGCAGCTGAATAGGCACTACGGAGTACTCCGTACTTCACTTGCCTTTATCCTTTTCCGTTTTTATTCTACTTGTACGGAGTATGGAGTGGAGCCTTTGCCGTGATGCTCTACTCGTAGACGAAGTAGCTCTGTAGAGTATATAATCGAGAGGTATCTGTGTTGATGACCTTGGCCTTGTCGTCTCTGTTTACTCGTACTACCCGTACTCCGGATTATCCCGCTCAAACAGGCAGGGGTGTCAGGGAACACATCTCCGGGGCAGAAACAAAGCAAACAAAGCATCACAAGTACTCCGTACGGAGCACTATTACCCTGTCTTGCCCGCGGATCTGATGCGGGACTAATCATATCCATGCCCTGCATCTCAGACCCAAAATGGTCGCCGGTGACGACAGATTCAAAGCTGCCAAGCTGCCTTGCGGATTCTGAGTTCCTTGATAGGCCGATGAGTTTGCAGATTCGGAAATCCATTCGAGACGGTTCCGACTCCGGTCCCGACTCCGACCTCTGGACACGGAATGTAACGTCTACAGAAGATCAATACTTGTAGACAGACTATACTACCTCTACAAGCCAACAACGTCACGATATGCATGCTTCTGGGGTCATGAGAGTATGTATTAACTCGAGTTCTACGAAGTATACCGTCTCTACTCCGTAGATGCCGGTTGGCTTGTTGGTTGCCAGCGCCCGCTCCCAGAACAACGACCAACAAAAACAGTCGGCCTGAGTCAATGCGCTGCGCCGACGTACAATTATGCCTATTCTCAATGCGCACTTCGTCGCCTCTCCTTGATAATCAGGTGCCGCGCTTCGCGCCTCAGCTCATCCACAGAAACCAGGTCGTCGAGGTTTTCCGTGTCGCCGTCCCGCCAGCGCACTACAACCTTCTTCCTCCTCGTGTCCGACACAAGTATGTTCACCACATCGTTAATAGTCGCGCTGCGTGAGATAGAAATGGTGAAGGTTTCCCCATTGCGAGCGCGCGTGTCACTGCCAGTGCAGGCCACCACGGAGATCGTGAACTTCCAGTCATCGCGTCGAGGGCAGCCGGTGCAGCAACACTTGATCGTCTCTCGCCTTGCGCAGCATGAACAATGGCACCTGGGGGCTTCCCTGGCGCAGCATCCGGTGTAGTGGCATTTCAAGTTCACGATCCTTGAGCAGCATCCGCAGTCGCAACCAGAGCGCTTTACGGGGGCGTCAATAATCCGGACTGCAGGAATACAATGCCTGGGCTCGCGCAGGATAGAACATGGCTCTGCGCAGTCATTGTCGCGGTAGTCATATGAACTGCGGCGGCGATGGGAGCAACGCTCTCTACGGGACTCGGTATAGACTGTCCTGGTTGTGGTAGAGGGGTAGCGCTCGTACTCGTGGTATCTCTCTGAACGGACCATGTTGATTGCGTTTTTGGCCTTTTTCTTGAAGATACTAAACATGCGATACGGATTGAGCTGAATGGTGAGTTGTGGTGATTGTTGATTGTGTGAATGTGACGACGATTCCTTGAGCGAGTCTACAGCTTATGTAGTTGCACCCGCAGCGCTGAACATCATACATATTCATTGTTCACACACACACAATGCTTCTGAGAACAAACCTGTTCTGGGTGTTCAGAAGCGCACAGCAAAGGAACAAGACTGTCTTTGTGCACCTTTGAGCGCTGAACAATCCTTGTAGATTGTTGATGATTGACAGACAGATATGCCGAGGTCTTCAAGCCAATTGGATCAGAGAGCGGCGCGGATCACGGCCCCCCTGCTGAAGAGCCTCATTGTTGTTTCGCGTTTCTAGCACGCAAACAAAGACGGCATGGATTGAACACTGGTTGAATTCACTGGCCCATTACCATCTGCGGTATTATGAGCGTGAACACCAAAGTGAACAGAATAGCAGCAGATACTGCTACTACTGTAGAATCCCATGTCGAGTCTGCGAGTCTGTCGAACATGCAGGAATCGCAAAGAAGCTTCTCTCAGATTGTCTAATGCATTCGTTATTTGGCAGTTGAAGCGCTAAGCGGGGCGGAAAGCATGGCGCCGCCGCCACCGCACCCGGAAAAAGGTTCCCAAATCGCCGGAAAGGCCAGCAAAGCCCAAAATTCTACCCCATAGCCATAACCATCACCATAACCACTCTCTCTCCAGTCTGCGCTTCCTCTCTGCAAATCCACCCGCAGACTCTCTCGTTTCCGCTGTCCATTGGCGCCTCGTTTCGTCTTTTGCTCATTCTTCTGTCCTTGTAATTGTCGGCATCATGGCTCTCAGTCCGCAAATGTGAGTGCGGCGCAGACAAACAACTGTCGCAGTTGTTGCGACAAACGCGACATGACGACCAGAAGCTAATGCCGTGGCAGCACAAACCTCATGATCATCCTGGGGATGATGCAGGTTACTAAGCGCATCCCATTCGACGATCCCAATGTGCTTAACCTGGTGCGCGCCGTCTACATCGGCAGCAATATCCTGATTGGCCTTATCTCCTTGTACATCCAGGCCCAGATCAACAAGAAGAAGGGTACGGAGCTGTAGTTCCCGACTCGTTTCGACACTGTCCGACGTTGCTAACCGCTCCCTCCAGACATGACCACGCTCAAGTACGTCGAGCCTGCGCCCATGGGCTCCTCCGAGGAGGGCAAGCTCGTCACCACCACCGTCCACGCCTACGACTCCTCGCAGCTCCGCCAGGCCTTCCGTGGCCAGCTCATGGGCATCGCTATGATGGCCTTCATGCATCTGTATATGCAGTACACCAACCCACTGGTCATCCAGAGCATCATCCCTCTGAAGAGCGCCTTTGAGAGCAACCTCGCCAAGATCTACCTCTTCGGTCAGCCCGCCTCTGGCGACCTTAAGCGGCCCTTCAAGCAGGCCGCGGGCTTCATGAGCGCCTTGCAGTCAGGTTCTGCTCAGAGCGATAAGAAGGCTGTGGAGGCGGCTGAGAAGTCTGGCCGCGGCGGTGCCAAGGAGGAGTAAAGAGGCGGTTAATGAACGGAATTAGAAATGCTTAGGAGCTATGGAGTCTTGTGATCGGTTAGATTTGCGGAGGTGATGTGTACTTGTTAGGGCATATTTCTGGCGCAATATCTCGGGCTGCGATTGCAATCACGATTCTACTATTACTGCAGTTATTGTTGGACCATGTTGGCATCGTGATCTTGCGAAGGGGTGTGTATCCCTCTCGTATTCCCCCCAGCCTTCCCATTGGCATTCAAGAGTCATCGGCTTACGACGTCCTGCCCCTCTGATCCGCATGAGCCGTTTGCTTCGTAACCGTATGTCTTATCGTCCCTGTCCGCAGGGTATATACGGAGTACATATGATACAGTTTGCATCATACATGTATACATATGTAGCCCATCTCAATTCGTCTCAGGCCGAGTATGCATGATGCCATCACAACTGCTACGTTGCAATGGGAACATGAGGCTTATCATTGTAAGACAATGTCAAAGGAGTAACACAGCCCATTTGCTGCTAAGAATACACCCCGTGCTGGGTCACGTTATCTCGCGTTAATTGGGTGACACCCATCTGCCCCTCCAGACACGCCACCACCAAAGGCCGCGGACTTGGACTCTGCACACTCCGTTACAGTCTGCTCGTGGCGCTGTACTCAATCCACGAGTTTCTGCAGCCGAGATATGGTAAATTTAGACATTGTTGTTCATCGGACATAGCGGAGTATTCACTTTGTCGCACTCCCGCCATGGAGCGATCCGCGACGCCGCCTCCTCCTGGCTCCAAGCGAGCACAGGTTGCCTCGCCCCCAACTCCAGAGATAACCAGGCGCATTGTGCGTTCTCCGTCCGCATACCATCAAGCTTGATCGACATACTGACAACAGAATAGGAAGAGAACCGACTACGCGCAAAGGCTATCCGAGACCAGCGCGAAGCAGAACAGCGAGCGTCAGGCAATGCGCCGACCATCCCCAAGTCAGCCTCTGGGTTCGTGCCCACAGAAGACGTGCACGTCTCGAAGCTAGCAAACGGGAAGAGACCGTTCAGCGCAATATCAACGGGCGACATTGCCGGCGGCACCAATCGCGATGGACGTAACAAAGGCGATGAAGCTGCCCTGCGACCAGCGCGAAAGTTCACCAAATTCGTTGATTACAACATGAGTTCCATGACAGATACAAAGGGCGGCTTTCTCTCCACCGAAGACGATCCTCATAATTACGCCCTGGGAGGCAAGAAACCAAGTCAGGCGGACGAAGAGCAAAGACCAAAGGGCATGACGATTCAAGAGTGGGAGAAGTTGCGGACGTTGCGAAACTTGAAGAGATTAAAGGCTGGGCCGTTTGAACCTGGTATTAGCGTTTTGGATGATCAGGACAAGAGGAAGAAGTGTACGGAGTGTAGCAGCCTGGAGATTGACTTTGTGTGGGAAGAGGTGTTTCATGTTTGCGTGTGTAATAAGTGCAAGGAGAAGTTCCCAGACAAGTATTCGCTGTTGACGAAGACGGAATGCAAGGAGGATTATCTCTTAACGGATCGTAAGTCTTGTTCACTTGGCATTACTTCCCAGCGGGTTGGGACTAACGGCTTGGTAGCTGAGTTACGGGATCCGGAACTTCTCCCTCACCTATCAAAACCGAACCCTCACAAGTCGCATTGGCACGACATGATGCTCTTCCTACGCTTCCAAGTCGAAGAATACGCCATCAACACAAAATGGGGCTCCGCAGAGGCCCTAGACGCAGAGTACGAGCGACGCGAAACACAGAAGAAGGCACGTAAAGAAGCCAAATTCAAGGAGAAACTACTAGATCTGAAGCGCAAGACGCGGACAGATGCGTTCCGGCGACAGGCGGGTACGTTGGGGAACAAGACCGGAGCGCCGAGCAAGTTTGGGGATGCAGTGGGCGGAGGCGGGAGACATGTGCATGAATGGGGGAGAACGGTAGAGAATGAGGAGGGGATGACGGTGAAGACGTGTGTGAGCTGTGGAATGGAGGTGGAAGAGTTGGAGTTGTAGATGATATGACTTATGTTTGTCTCGTGGACTGTCCGGAGTACTGGATGGCGTTTTGGTGGACATTGAATTTACGCATACGGAGTACCTTCTGTTGCATGGATAGGGGCGGCCAAGAGGAGGCCTACGTCAGGCAGGGCATGAGAGCCAAACAAAAGGACTGTGCTTGGTATGTGATCGCCGATGCATATATGCACGTGTCCGTCACACGCAGCGGGCTATTGTCGGGCGTTCGACATCAGATGGGGTTGACGTGATGTTTTATGGCGACAATTCCGCTGTTTCATAGGTCGACTCGTAAGCGGCATTGAGACATCCAAGAGATGACGGAGTATCATTGAGAACAATGTCGCAGAATTTGCCTGGTGATGTGGCTTCGTCATGGCGCATATGCTGTGATGCCGTTTTCTTCTGATGAAATGTGGGTCGCACAGCGTGAATTGTCATTGATAGAGTACGAGGAGGAATGAGGTAATAAGATGCCAGGGATTTCAGACGCAGCTGCGTCTGAGTGAAGGTGAAAAGTTTTCTTTTCTTCCCGTCCCAACGATAGCCATTAAGAGGCAGGGGCTTGTTGGTTAAGAAGAGTTGGCTAATATTAATACTCCGTACTCCGTACGGTGTTTTGTTTTAAGGAGCGGTGGTGGGTATGTATAATGTTTGTTTGTTAGTGGTATTAATATGTTGGGCCTAGTGGTTGGTTGAGTTCAATAAGAGGGTTGGCGAAGAGACAGCCACCATCTATCCAACATGATGACACCCGGATAGATAGATAGACCGCTCGCCATCCATGTATAATACCTAAGCTGAAGACGGTGAAGGTCATCATCGCAGCACAAACCGGGCAATTCGTGTAAACTATGCAAATAAGCTTCTTCGGCAAATCGGTGACGTTACACTGCTCATGCCGTGTAATAGCAGAAAAGTACTCCGTACGAAGTAATAATAATCAGATACGACCTGCCAACTTACTCGTACGAGAGCGTTTGGCGCACGGATTATCATTTTTTGTGCAGGTCGAGTGACATACATGATATTACTCCGGGGTTGAGGCTAGTGCAGCTAAGCTTTGCTCGTACGAGTATGGCTAGTAATACGACTTCGTACTACTTCGTACTCTCCAATATTATTGGTACTCGTAATATTTTCGGTCCTCTCTCCGGCATCTCGAGCCGTCAGACAGGGGACACATTGTTTCTTTCTTACTGCATTGAGTCTCGGCAGTTCGCAGCTATCCCCATTCTGCTCAGCAGAGTGAATTGTGCAAAAACAAAGGCCCGCGAGAGGTGAACCGGTTCAGTGATGACTAAGAGCTGGTCCAATCACGGATAGTCCGAGCGCCCACCGAATCAATAGCACTTTGTGCGAACAGACACCGTCACCTTGGCATACTCGTATGCGTAGTACGGGAGCACTGAGACGACAAGTAATTCCTAGCTCTGTTCTTCTGTCTTTGTCTTTCCCAGCTGTCTGGTTGGGCTGCAAGCAGGCATTATCAATATGTGTGCGTTGATCAGCCACAGTTTGTGGGAGGCGGCCCTACCCCTGGGCATCAACCTCGCGAACACCAACACTAACACCTACAACACCATATAATATCTCACTCGCCCGGTCTCTCGCTCCACTTGTGCCGTCTGATCCCTCTAAAAACTAAGGATAATAGGAATGACAGAAAAACAAACTGTCCGGTCACAATGGTGCTAGTCAACCCCATTTGCGGCCGTTGATGAACGCGCTTAGCGGATACGACGCCGTGCGTTTCCCGTTCTGTCAATGCTATTGTTCTCCGGCATCCACTACCAACCGTGTGTGGACTCTGTGGAGAACTGCCTTGCTTTGCCAGCCGTTGCAGGAATACTATTAGTAGTGCAATGTTCCTCACGAGAGCCGCCCACCTCTTCCTCTGTCCCTCATTCGTCTGTCGGATCATGCCTGGTGTTGGAGACGATCAATGGATGCACTCACTGTAACTGGAACCGGCTTCGCATAACCGATTGCAAATGGCAAACTGGGAGGATCAAACCTATGGCAGGTCCGATGCCTTGTGCTGGGCCCTGTTCGCCCCGACTTGCTGTTCGTCAGCACCCTTCAAAACTTTGTGTCTTTACGAGTATTATATGCTGACATGCGAGGGCCGCAGTCATCGTCATACTTCGCCTCTTTTGTCGCGCATACTTTTCGCGAGGCAAACTGGGACGTCTTGGACTCGACGACTACATCACCGCAGTTTGCGTTATCCTCTTCTTGATAACATGCATATTCATATCCATCGGCTCCGACTACGGCCTGGGGAAGCACCAAGCTACGCTTAGTCCATACCAAATCCAGCAATCTGTTAAATGGAACGCCATCATCAACAGCCTCCTGATATGGACATTCTCTCTCCCTAAATTCGCCATCATCGCCATCCTGAAACGAATCCTTGACTATGGAACCAAAACATCCATTCTTTTCTGGACCCTTGGCCTCTCTTCGCAGGCCTGCTTCCTCGCCACCTCCATCTGGTGGTTTGCCATGTGCCAGCCAGTTGCGTATCAATGGGACAGGAGTATCGAAGGCGGGTCATGCGCTCCCGTAGGAACCATGCTGCGCTTGGCGTATGCGACATCCATTTACTCGGCTTTTCTCGATCTTTTCTTCGCGTTCTATCCTATACCCTTCATCATGAGGCTCAATATGCCCTTGAAAAACCGGGTTGCTGTCTGTATAGCTCTCGGTCTCAGTGCACTGGCATTTATAGTGTCGATATATAAGCTCGTCATCTTCAAAAGCATCTTCGACATGTTGGCCACCGACGCTACATGTAAGTTGTGTCATGACTACTGTTTTTGATCTGGATATATCTAATTATGACTCTCTGCTATAGACCCGGTTGCCTACCTCGATATCCTGGGCCTTTCTGAGGGCGCAATCCTCATCATTTGCGCTTCTCTCCCTACATTGGGCCCTCTTTTTCGGCTTGCCAAAGGCAAAATCACCACTCACAGGAGCAACCCAAGTGCACCACACGAGTCTGCGGACAAAGGTCAGGCCCGACTGGGAGCGCGCGATGACGGTGGCTGGTCCAACTTCAGGGGTCATAAGCTCATGGACCCGGAAAACGGATCGACGACGGAGATGCACGCTAGTGTTGACGACATACCGCTGGTTTCGGTAGCCCCTTGCGCTTCAAACAACAACAAGTATGATGCTTCTCACCAGCCTACAGAGTATGAGAAGTGGGAAAGATAGGGTCCTCAACATCTAGGTACCCGGCTGTCTGGTTGGTTTGGTAGAGTCTAGAGTCTCTTCCCCCATGCTAGTGCTGAGTGCACTTCGAGCTAGACCCCTATTTCGAGTGTCGACCGACATACCCCAGTCCCAACCCTGTGGGGCTAAAAAAGTTCATCAACCCGGCCGGTAGTAGTAGTATTCTTGCAGATTGGTCGGGATTGGGAAGTTGTGCTAGGAATTCAACGGCTGGTGCAGGATGTCATGCGGCT
Source organism: Mycogone perniciosa (assembly GCA_025331125.1). Classification (NCBI taxonomy): domain Eukaryota; kingdom Fungi; phylum Ascomycota; class Sordariomycetes; order Hypocreales; family Hypocreaceae; genus Mycogone; species Mycogone perniciosa. Next base: position 104,712 of record JAOALB010000156.1, read on the forward strand.
TGTGAGTTTTTTTCCTCTTTCATTCAGGTTTAGGAGTTGTCGGGTATCAAATGCAGATTATCGGCCAGAGTGCTGAAGGAACACGATACATGATCAGTCATTACGGAGTATGGAGTGTTTAGGCAGTAATACCCCTTCTACTTTTTTTTCTTCCAAGGTTGTCGGCATCTTTGTCGGGTAGCAGTATTAGTACTCGTAGTATGGAGTAACTATTTTCTATTTACTGAGGACCAGAGACTCCGAACCCCTGACGAAATTTGTGTGATTATTTATCCTGCCCGAACACGAGCTATAACGGGCGGCATCTTGACTATTTAGCAAGTCTAAGCCCAAAACGAATTGGGCAGAGCAATGCGATTGGATTGGCGGCTGACAGGCTGGCAGGTGTGAAACATCCATATGCCAGCAGTACTACTTCGATGGTCGGAGTAACGATATACATGGTACCTAGTATTACCTCATAATTCATTGTTGGTTGTTGGTTGTTGGTTGCGACTAAGTCCCACAAAACTCATGCTTCTCCCCCCGTGACAACTCGGCACTGCTATGAACCTGTTCCAATACTGATCGGCTTTTCTATTTTTTTACTACTGTACTCCGTACCATAAACACACTAAATCATGGCCTCGGCAGATGAAGTTGTTCGTTCGTTGGAGGGCCTTTCGGCAGCTTCCTTTGCTAGTGAGGCGGAACGGATTCGTGTGCGGGATGCATTGTATTCTGCGCTGCGGAGGGTTCAGTCCCCGTGGGATATCGTCTGGGAGCATAATTGGGTACACAGCGCCACAAATGCTTGTGTGAAGACGTTTATCGACGGAGGTGTGTTTACGAAGTGGGCAGAGGCTGGAGGCGGGCAGAAGACGAGTGTAGAGTTGGCGACGTTGACGGGGATGGAGGAGCAACTTGTTCGTATGTGAAAGCCTCCTACTCGTGCTGATGATTTTGTTATAATGGACTTTTGTCTATATGGGCTCTCATCTTATATATATACTCACGCGAGTAGGACGCATGACTCGACATCTCGCTGGCCAGAATCTCGTCGTCGAAGTCGCAGAAGACACATACGCACCCACGCCATATTCCCTTGCCCTCGCATCGTCAGACCCGCCTCTGGCGTCTGTGTATGGGAAATTCTTCAGCGAGCTCAACGGGCCTGTGTTTGCCAACATCCCGCTGCACCTGCGCGACACGGGTTACCGCAATCCGACAGATGTGAAGGACTGCAACATGCAGCACTGGACGAAGACGAAGGATGACTTCTTTGAGTTTGTGGGGCGGGATGAGGGGCTATTTAGGGATTTCCATGATGCGATGGAGTGCCATTCGCGGTTTAATCTTACGTCATGGGTGAAGGTGTATCCGACAGAGAGTATTGTTGCGAATGCGAAGCCTGGAAGGGCGCTGGTTGTGGACGTGGGAGGGAGCAAAGGATACGACCTGGAGAAATTCAGGCTCGAGCATCCGAATATTCCAGAGGGGAGTTTGATACTCCAGGATGTACCGGATGTGTTGTCGGATGTGAAGTTGGACAAGGCGATTGCAGCGCAGGCGTATGATTTCTTCACGCCGCAGCCTGTTCAGGGGGCGAAGGCGTATCTCATGCACAATGTGCTACATGATTGGACGGATGATAAGGCGGGTGAGATTCTGAAGAATGTGGCGAGTGGGATGGAGAAGGGGTATTCGAGGTTGTTGATTCACGAGAGTGTGGTGAATAGTGTGAAGCCGCTGGCGAAGGTGACGACGTCGGATATTACTATGATGTCGATCTTAGCGGCGAAGGAGAGGGAGGAGAAGGAGTGGAAGACGTTGCTTGAGGGTGTTGGGTTGAGGATTGTGAAGATTTGGAGGCCTGAGCATAGTGTTGAGAGTATCATTGAGGCGGAGTTGGCATGATGTTGATGGTATCTTCTGTCTCTATTCCAATACGGAGATCCATTTCCTCAACAGCTCCTGAATGTCATCGCTGTTCTTCTCCATGAAAAGCATGTGTCCATTACCATGAATCCCGACTTTTCCTAGCTCAACATGCTTCAACTTTGAACACCCTGCCTGGCGCAAATACTGCACCGTGCAATGGTCATACTGCGCATGATATGACGCCTCGCCAGTAAGGAGGAGAATCGGCGTATCCGCCAAATTCACCAGCTGTCTTGGCTTCGGATTCTCCGCTTGTAATAAGCAATCTAGCAAATCAGGGTCAGACGATGGATGGGGTTCCTTTACAAGATCAACATCCGGATCACTCACTGGGGGCGAGTATGTGATGGGTATATCGCATACGCCCCATGCTCGTGTAGGTAATTTCTTGGAAAAGACAACTTCTTGGAATGGCGGACCTTTGGGTTCAAGCAGGACGAGGGCCTTGGCGAGTTTAGGCCGAGCATCAGCGATGAGCATGGGCATTGGTCCGCCTTGGCTGTGTCCCACAAGGATAGCTGGTTTGTCGATTTTATCGAGCAAAGCAGCACCAGCTTGTTGAACGATTTCTTGCTGATATGTCTCGTTGGCGATGGATTGCACCTGGGCAGCATAAAACGCATCGAAAATAGGATCGCCCATTCTTCCTGTGCCTGGCCATTGAGTGTGGTTGATAGCTTGGGGCCAGATCATGTAGTCCTTTGTCGCTGTGAAGTAACTCTGGGTGGTATTCACTGAGAATGGAGGTATGATAGAGGAGCCGTGTGTGGTGTTTGGAGTCCAGGGGGAACGGCCGCGGGAGGTTTGGTCGATGATGTAAACTTCGTAGCCCTGCTGGGTGAAGAGTGAGGCCCAGCCACGGCCGCCGTCTGGTTTGTTGAGAAAGTTCTGGATGAAGAGTTAATGGGTGACATGAGGAGATGAGAGTTGAGGGAGGACTTACAGTGCCTGTTTGTCCTTGTCCATGGATGAGGATAACAGGCGTGTCGTGGGCGATTCCTTCGACCGGCATGAGTCTCTCGACATACATCTGTCCTTGAAAGGCGTAGTCGCCTGATCCAATGTCGACATAGCGGCCTCCGATGTAGAAGTACGAGCGAATATACGGTGTCTCAGAGTCGATGCGAATGATGCTATCACGGGCCGCGTCATGAATATCCGAATGCTCGCCTAGCACAGCGCTGCCATTGAGAAGCAGCGCCGCCGTCGAAAGAACGAATTGGGCGGCTTTCATAGCGTTCTATGGACCCTAGGAAAGCTTAGAAAGACAAAGGTGACAAGCCTCGGCCGCCTTACTCTCAATGGTGGTGTTGCAAGGAGAAGGCTGGGGAGGGACAAAGTCCTGGAGTCGGGCAAAGCCTCCCCCATGGTTTTGCGTTGTCTGGGCGCCGATCTGCTATTTTTGGCTGTATGCATATACTACGTACGACTATGCACTCCGTATGCAGAAGATGAATAAGAGACGTGATCAGCTAATCTCAGTCACTCAAGTCTCAGAAGAGGTCAAACTTGAAGCTCGATTGGGCATGTCACGCAAGGTTGCCCAGGCAACGATCATGTAAAATACGACAGCTTGACTGAACATCCAGTAATACTGTTGGAGATCACATCACAGAAATCAGCAGAAAGAAAAAAAATTAGAAGAATATTTAGAGAAATGTGTCTTTTGGTATCTGGTTTTGTGTATCTTCCACCCAGCCGGACCCTGTGTCTCTTACAGGTCGCGAGAAATGCATCTCTTGCATCTCGATAATCAGTGTACGTCTTCTACTCCGTACCGTGATCCTTTCTATATGGCGACCACTGCCCAATTGTTACTCCATTTAGGCAATAAATGACTATAGAATTGTGCAGCGTTTGATCTGGTCAAGGTTAGCTTCCATCACATAACAGCACATGCACCTGTTCCTCGAAGAATAGCTGCGACCTGCACAACAGTCTTGGCAGTGGTGACAATCATATTGGCCACTTGCACCTTCGATCCGGCCAATTTGTCTCAGCTGTCTGCCAGACATCTGCACCGCAGGACGGGATTGTTGGAACTTACCCATGATTCTCCCAGATTGGCCTTCTCGTCTTCACGCTCTTGGAGTTGCTGCTGAAGCTGGTTGAACTCCTCGCGCGTGGCATCCCTCTCACGCCTCAGCTCTTCAATCTCTTGCTTTAACTTGTTGATCTGCTCGCCGAGGTCCGCATCCAACTGCTTTCCGGCAGACGTGAGACTCACTCTCCCTCCGTTCTTCTCAAGCTCGGTCTGTATCTGCAGAGCGACAGGTTTTGAGAACTTCATGATTCGCCTTATTATGTCAAAGGTCGACCGTTGGTTGTCTTCATGCCGCACGACCTTTGCTCCTCTTGACACCATATCACCCCAGACATCATTTCGACCTGTCCGCTCATCTGAACGACCTTGTCCAACAGTGCTATTAGGAAGTTGGTCCCACATGGTGGTGGCAACGACCACTCGACCGTAAGCGTCCTCGCCGAGGATTTTCTTGAACAGCCGGGTTCGCTTCATTTCATTGCCTTGTAGGCGGTTCACGTTGATCGGCTGGAGAAGAATGAGGCCGGTGAGATAGATGCCGTGCGAATAAGTCCGGGCCATGAAGTCGGCTACAAGGTTGAGAATATCGGCATCGGAGAGGTAGGTATCATCAAAGCCAGGCGTGTCAATCAATGTGACCTTCTTGCCGTCCAGAGTGAGAGTGACAGGCTCGACCTGTTGCGTGCCTTGTGTGAAAGACGGCAAGTAAGCACAATATCCATGTGGCACCGACCAAACAAAACTCACAAGAATCGATTCCATGCCCAATCTTCAGGTCGCTTCTGCCAGTAGCTTTGGAGATGAATGTCGTTTTTCCAGCACCAGTTACGCCTATGACGGCGATGAGAATATCATTTTGGGAGCTGATTTTTGCCATGATTGCATTCGCGAGGCGGACTTTCACGGGGGGAGATGAATGAACTGCGGACACAACAGATGAGACGGCAAACACAGGCGACAGCGTATGCGATGTTTGTGATTCTCTGACGGACGATGGAAATGGCTCTGGAAACCGAAAAAATTGGGCATCTCTCGACTGATCTTCTCTGCGCGGGGCGCATATACTGATGGTTGAAAGTAAGCCACGTCACAACAACCGCCAACGAAAGGTGCAGGACGCCAACCAGCTTCTGCGGGAGGCCAACAGTCGATCTGGACGAATCATCCCTAGTACTAACACAATAATGAGCATGCATGCGCTGTGGCTTCATGCACCATAGCCACCCGAATATGACCTGTTGGGCACAGCGCAGTTCTATTCGTCAGCCTTCTATGCCCAGCTTTGAGGGGTAAATAAATGGGCATCCTACGTTAGGTAGTCTGTTTCATGGGCCTCAATATCTACCTACTCCTTCGCCTACGTCAAGACAAACAGACGTATCGTATCCCCTATGAAGAAGTGCTGATTTATCTCCGTTTTGAGCGTCTTCCATGCTGGATCACGGGAAACAGTACCCACTTCAGGCGGTTGAGAAAGACCCGAACATGCAGTATGTCGTGAGGTTTTCCCTTCTGTCAAATGCAAGCATCTCAACGAAATAATAGAATTCTCGATCCCATTCTACCGGCACGGCAACATGTGTCAATTCTACTTCTTGGTACCACTGGAGCCGGAAAGTCCACGTTTATTGCCACTACCTCTGGACATGATGTCCAGATCGGCCATGGGCTAGCATCATGTATGGTGTTTGTTGTTCTCCAGATGTCCGAGATTCTCACTCACTTCTCTTAGGCACTGTCAATTGCGCTCGGTACGATTTCGAGCACAACGGGACGCGTATTGCTCTTATCGACAGCCCCGGCTTTGATGACACCACTCGCAACGACATGGACATTTTAACAACCATTGCGAGCTACATGGGCGGTGCACACTTGCCACCCATCTATGGAATCATCTATCTCCATCGAATTACCGACAAGAGGCTTACTGGGTCGGCTCGCATGAACCTTGAAATCCTGAAGGCCTTGTGTGGCCAACACTTCTACCCTCACGTTGTTCTTTCGACGACTATGTGGGGTAACGTACAAACGGAAGATGCGCGTGCCGAGTGTGAGGAAAGGGTCAAACAGCTCCTCGAATCTCCTTCATACTGGGGCGACATGAACGACATGGGGGCTTCGTATATACCGTTTGATGGTAGCAAGGAGTCTGGCTTGACAATCATTAATCACCTCTTATCTCGTCGACCTACCGAGCCTACTGAGCTTCAACGGGAGCTCCAAAACATAACGAATGTAGAGGACACGAAAGCTGGCAGTATCATCGTTAGAGAGCGGCAGAGGCGGGAAGACCGGCGACAGAGGGAACTCGAAGAAGAGTTGGCAGAGAAGACAGAGCAACTAATAGCAGAGAGGAACCAACTTGTCGCGTATGGGATGGTGAATGGCCAGATGTCATACCCCAGGAGGATTGCTCATAATGTTGCACGCCACCCTCGAGACAAGTCTATAGGCATGAAAAGCGCTCGCTCCACACCATCCTCCGCGGAGCAATATGATGCCGAGAATTCAAAGAGCAAAGGTATGCTATCTCGCACGTTAGATATCATAGGTACGTTTGGTAAATACATTTGAAGGATGAACTTTCGATGTATTATTATTTCTTGTCAGACGGTGTCATCCAGGTATGAGTTCTGGTAACACCAGCACATCTCCCTGTCTCCTATTACTTCCGATTCTCATGTCGCTACCAATATCGCGACAGCGAGTGATTTCACTTGTTGAATTTCTTGCACGCCAAGTTACTGAAGGAAGCCAAAGTGAAGCAAATGAAGATGTAAAATGACGATTCGTAACCCTTGCCCTCAACCGCTCACACCGAGTCCATTATCTCCTCAACATCTTGATATCCAATCAAACGCCCCCCAATCTGCTTCGGAATTCGTCCCAATGTCCTACTATGGACTAATATACTGCAATTTGTCATGACCTTGGATGCCGATTTCAACAAGTTGATGTGCAACATATCCTATGTAATCGTACACGCCAGAGCACACCCAGGCTATGAACTTCGTTCACAAGTCAGTAAATAACAAAAATGCATGCCTGCAATTTCATTGCTATAAGGTCTCTTCACTCACCGGTCGTTGCTCAGATGCCTGCCAGTAGAAGGTTGAGTCATCCAGAGTCTTTGGATTATTATCCTCAACTCGGCGCACCTCAAAATCATCGGACTGCGCAGTTCGGACATAAAGACCCGAAAGGCAGTGCGCGTTTGAGTTGATGGAAATTTTCCTAAACGAAAACGTTAGAGTTTCCAGAGGCCCGTCCGATTTGGCATCGTATATGACGACGGTAGCGTTGGTCCTCTCAAAACCATCCCACCGTCCAAGAGTCTCTATGAACCCATTGGTATAATAGATGCACAGCCCCGAATAGCGCGTCCAATATTGTCCCAAATAGTTTTTGATCCTTATCTTCCGGACTGCAAGTCTATCTATATTGACCATACTGGCTACAGTATGGTTTGCACCAACGTGCGTGATACCAAATAGTGGCCAAGTGTGATAAGTTGGCAGAATGAATCTTATAGGGTGTGCGGAATGCTGGCTCTCCGTTTCCTGGATATTCGGCTTCTCAGAGGTACTGATATAGGATCCAATCGCGTCGAAGACTACATCAGAGTCACGATGACTGATGATTAAGCCCGTCACTGTGCCCTCTGTCGTTCCAGCCAACAGGGGATTTAAAGAAGTCCATCTGGCCTGGGGGTGTAAAAGCTTGGCTGGGGGGCCGAAAAAAGCCCATCGTCCAAAATTTGTCTTTATCTATCATCCAGGAACAAAGTTTATTAGTATGATAAAAGCACAAAGTGGCATGGAAAGAGACGGTACTACTTACTAGAAGGTATGGAGAAGTAACTGTTACTAGGCCTAGCAACACGATTGTTTCTCCTTCATGAAAGTGGAAATATCTGGAAATCCCTTCGCCGGCGGCGAATGCGGAATAGGATGATCGCTTTCCATGTATGACAATACCATGAGTCCCCTCGCTACTGTTGTTCACGGTAATGCCCGTAGCATGCTCCCCATTAACTCGGAAAGGTAAGTACCGGCATACATGCCATGACTCATAGTGCAGAATTTGTCCAGGATGTGGGCACTTCTGGGGGATGTATGAGTACCCCTGATGAAGTTGATGCGGATCCACGTCCCAGAATGCTCTCACTGGTACATGCCCCAAGCGATTTTCAATGGAACTGACAGTGAATATTTCAAGTATTTTGAGGTCCTGGCCATCTCTATGAGTTAACCGGATCGTTGTGATGTTTTCGGGCGAACAAAATTATAGACTTACATCTTGCAACAAGAAAGTTTCATTGATATCAATGTCCTGGATTAAGCCATGTAAACCCCTGTTGGCATTCCCAATCCAGGGTGAACTGGAGCCGTCAATATTGTCGAGTCTGATTGCTGTGATGCCGTGCCATCTGATAATAAACCTCAAAGACTTAATGGCCTTGATTTCAATCTCAAACCCTAAGCAGCTAGGATCTGGGGGATGACTGGAGATTTTGATGTCACGCAAGTAGGTACAATCCCATATGGAACTGAAAGTTGCATGAAGCCAAGCCTTGCCCGTATGGTTTTCTGGTACGAATTTCTGCACAGTGTAAATGGATCTGTGATCGGAAGTACCAAGCCGAGAAAAGAATGAAGCAGTTTGACGTGCTATCAGCAAGGAAATTCCAAGGCTACTCGAGCGCATATTTTGCAATATGCATTGCTGTAACTCATAGGGCAGCTTGGCGCATCTAGAGATGAGGCGGCTGAGGCTTGTCGAGGCGCTAGGGTCAGGTATTTCAAATGTGGCAAGGCGACATGGCTCAATTCTTTTCCGGCGGTTCTTGGGTAGAATTGTGTTCAGGTTTTTCGCCAGTATGTAGAAGTCAAGACACGAAAGATTCTGCTGTTGTGTAGAAGCGATCTTCCAGCAGCAAACATGAGCTAAAAACAGTGGCCGAGAGAGATCAATATGATGATGGCTAAAGCTGTCATGAATTTTGAGCGCTCTCCTCTCTCCATGAGAGTCTCGTAGGGTGGTGTAGTTTTCAGAGAAAATACCAGGTTTAGTAAGGCAGGCATGAAACGTATAGATCTCCAGAGGATGAGAAGGATTGGAACTCAAGTCAACAACTACCAAGGCACATATTAGCAAGCCCGGGCATCATACCCCCCAAAAGACGACATACAACCGATGAGGTTGAGCTCCCATTCAGGGGATTTAGGTTGCTTTAGTGGATGTATGGCGGTCTGACAGAGGAAGCAGAACCAATCAGAACCTCGATGTATCACTTTGAGATCGTTCGGTGGTTGAGGGTTCGCCATGACTTCTGTGATTTCTTCATTCATTTCGAAGTATAGAGTGGGGGAGAAGTTGATGTTGCTGTGGCGAGCAGGGAGGCAAGTTATATATTCCCTTGATGGGAAAGATATTTCTCCGCTCCGCCAAGTTGAGCTTACAAGTGCGGGGCTCAGAGTACTCTCTACGTAGTATGTAAGTCTTGTGTTACCCCAGAATCGAGGAGTGAAACATAAATGTGCCTGTTTATGCAGCTGGAATGGTGATATATATCATGGGGTTCCGTAGGAGTATATACTCCGGACTATAATCTCCGTACTAGGCCCAAGTGGGTATATAAGACGCATAGCATTACACTGACTATGCTGTTTTAGTGATAGCGCCACTTCCATCATAGGTACTCTATATCTATATACTACTTCGTAATACTGCATAACACATATTTATCCAGCAGCCTCATAATTTCATATACTGATAATACTATGTTTCTGTCTCTCCCTTTTTTTCCCTTATTTTATCCACGACACTGATTGGTTCAGGCCGCTATTGGCTGGCCGTTCTTAGCCGCCAACCCCTACAAACAACCTGCAATGGCTTGAAGCTCAATATATCTCGGCTTCAAAGCTGCCTCCAACTATGGATATCAATACCTGCCATCCGTACTCCGTACCTGGAAATGCCATACCGGGGTGCAAAGATGTCCATTGACGAACATGGAAACAAAAATAACCTCGAAGAGCACGGTCAGATCTAGCCGAGAAACTAGGAAAATAGAGGGCTCCGAACATCCACATAGGCTCTAGCGCTGCTCTTCCAGCAATCAGAGCAAATTTATATAAATCGTTTAGGCCTTATATTAATATAGATTCTTTTCCTTCTTAAAAACTAAATTGACTATAATTTAAAAAAAACTTTACCCTATATTTAATTAAATATTTATTAAATCTATGAAATATTCGGCGTCCTATATTTAATTGACTGATTGGAAGGGTCTGCCTTCATTTAATATATTTAATCAAATTATTTGATTAAATATTTGCTTGAAGTTCAACGCTGATTAGCTCCATCTGCGTCAAGTCACCAATCTGTCTTCCTTTCTTTCATGGGTGCTACTAACAAACATCGCCCTGAAGAAGCAGAAAGACAAGCGGGAGGATAATTTTAAGAGGGAAAGAGCACATATGATACACTGCGATGGTTGCAGGGCCATGTTATTCCGATATATTACGGCCAAATCTAGTACGACAACGCTCGGGCTCTGATCTTGTCTGATGTTGGGGGCGCGTGTCTCGCAACGCCCGAAGGTGCTAAGCAAGGAAGAGCTCAAACAGCTTCTCAAGAACGCACTCGGCGCTCTTACTAAACTTGATATTTGTCAGGAGTCAAGGGAGACTATGGAGTAAAGAGATAACAAAGGGAGCCAGCCCCCCACTTTTCATAAAGCCATATAACCCTAAAAAGGTATATATATAGAGAACCTTAGATTTTGGAAGAAAGAAGGGCAGAAATTAATATAGTTATTTTATTACTTTTTGCTTACTACTTACTTTATGGCTAGGCCACATCCCAGACTCTCTCACTCTCTTCTGGTCGTCCCCAATTTCTGACAGTATTCAGCATGGCGACATCAAGCTTGTTGATTGAGTGGCGGACAAGGATGTTAGAATCGTGATCAAGGCATATCAAGATCATCTTGACTCCTTGCACGACGACGGTTCCTAAGTTGACAGCAGGGAGAAAATGCTACAGTATGAACGATTTACTGGTGGCGCACTCTACTTGAGCATCATAGTGACCATCCTATACAAAGAGATATGAATCGGTCCTTTCTTAACATGGAAACCTCAGAAACCCAATTCGAGCTTAGAGACTCATTGTGGGCCATGTAACTGACGGAGCATTTCACCCTCGCTTTGATAGTATTTCCATGACTAGGGTAACGAAAATTTGGTATCACTGATACCTGTCAGCACCAGGAGCGGGATTGGCTCGGCAAGACCCCGGAGGGCTACGAACGGTGGGGACTCGGGGCCCCAGCCTCCCCCCCAGAGCTCAAACTCACACGCCCCATCCTCCACAGGCTCCTGGCGGAAAGATCGGGACATGGGGACTTCCAGGAATACCACGAACGCTTCGGACACGACAGAGAGTCTGTCTGCAAGTGCGGCGAACCAAGAAGGCAAGGCCACTTCGCAGACTGCAGAATAGTCAGGCCCTTCCTTCCAGACATCCCCCCAGGAGAGATCCCCCTCTCTTACCTACTCGGACCTACAGGAAGCAAGGCCTTCCAGAAATTAATGGAGGAAGCGGACCCTTATAATCCTCCCCCGGCGGAAACAGATTAACACTACCTAGATTAACCCTTTTTCCTTTATAAATTGAAACTCAGCGAACAGCAGCGCAAGCCGCCGGCTCTTAACGTCCTATTGCCCATAAGGGATTTATATAACTAGTTTACTTAGTGGACGTAAATAATAAAACAAACAAACAAACAAACCTGTCAGCACCATTCAGCTCCTGACACTCACTGCTTAGCGGTCGGGTGTTGTGTCAAAAACTGGGGATGACCAGAAGAGAGTGAGAGAGTCTGGGAGGTGACCTAGCCATAAAGTAAATAGTAAGCAAAAAGTAATAAAATCACTATATTAATTTCTGCCCTTCTTTCTTCCAAAATCTAAGGTTCTCTATACATATACCTTTTTAGGGTTATATGGCTTTATGAAAAGTGGGGGGCTGGCTCCCTTTGTTATCCCTTTAGTCTCTACCGATTGGCATTCAAGGATGTTGATCGTACTTCAAAGTCCGCACAACGGAGCGAGGTCTTCCGGACTACGCGATCTTCGGACAGCACTAGCGGGCCGAAGTCCCGTGTGGGATTGACGTTGGTTATTTGTTTCAAGCTGAAATGGACGGGCAAAGCGTGGGATACACTCGAACACATTGCTTACCCTCCGCGCCCAAAACCCATTGAAAGCCAGAGGCAAAGAAAGTGCAGCGCCTGTGGGATCCCTGTTGCAAGTGTACATTGATTCAGGTTGAGGAGCAACAGAAACGAGTTTATCCTGTGTATTGGCATGGGTTCCAACATAACCAATACGAGTTCCGAATCCTTCCAGCACTGAAGGATTCAGCCCTGGCCTATCTCAAGTATAGCGTTGTGTATATTTAACTCTTAGGTTCCTAAGTATTACCAATCTCCCTAATTACAGATAGTTGGCATTTATCTAGTTGTAACTTCCTGCCTGGCTTTATGACTAAAATTTAGTCATGTCTGCACCATTCAGTCTAGACTTGGACTAAATATATCGTATTTCGTATAATCTTAATAAATGCGGCCAATAACATGATGGTTTGACCTAATCTGCTGAACTATTCTATTAAAAGACCCGCGAGACTCACACGCATATTACTCAGCTGGATCACCTAAAAAAGAAAGGCCAATCCTTCTCTAATGCACACATACTGCGGAGTAGATAAGCCACAGTGTTTTGACCGGATTTATTGATTATACGGCAGCAACTCCGATCTAAGGCTAATGCTGCTCCAGAGTTCCCCACCGCGCTTCTATTGAGACATACGAGAAGAGGCAAATATATAACGTCAACGTCTGCCACCAAAGGGATTTTCCACTACTTATTAAAAAGCAAAGAATCCGCGCATAGGATACCGATTATCAAAAACGAAAAGCCCTCAGTTTCCAAGTTTCGGAAGTCCCTCTCCCTGCACAATAGGTACGTGAAATTAAGAGACACAGTTAACCTCATGACTCTATTTAACCCCAAACTCATAGTGCAAGAATTCAAGACAGCAAACTAGCCTCTACAATTAACATTATCATCCGGACTTTGATAGCTGGATAAACGAAAAAAAATGGCAGACAAAGTTTCCAAACTCATCGAAACTGGTCTCTCCAATGATGGGAAACGTTCAACAATTGACTCGTTCTTGGGTCCAGGGGCCACTACCTTCCCTCACTACCATACTCTTTTCGCTGAGAGCTTCAAACTGGTGTCTGGCTCCCTCAGAGTGCTCATGGCACCAGAGGGTGTCAAAGATCCCGCGGCAATGAAAGAGTATCAATTGAAGATTGGAGAAACCGCAACTGTTCCTAGGCATACGGCACACAAGTTCTTGGCTGGTGAAGAGGGTTGCCAGGCATTGGCGAGCTTCGAGCCTGCTGCGGTTGATTTCGAACGTGTTGTTCTGATTATTCGCGGCCTTCAAGCTGATGCGGAGTACAAAGAATTTGGACATGGCGCGGATGCGGAGAATGCACTTTTGCTCTCTGTACTTGGGGAACTGAGTGATTCTCACCCATTATTGGGCAATGACGTTGAGATTTTGAGCAATCAAGAAAAAGAAAAGGTTGTCAAGATGAAGCAGGAACTCATTGATAAATACGCAACGAATGAGATGATCTTGAAGGCTGTTGGCAACAACTAGCCCTCCAGCACATAGGTCGAGAACGTCGATAGGAGAGCAGAGGAGGGAATACTAGTGGGCAATCCACAGGGAGCTCGATATAGCCAGAGAGGCTACTAGGAGCAGCAATCGACATTATAATGACCACCAAGGTTCCTCTATCGCTACCCAGGGCCTTCTGACTGGCCCGTTTGTATCCATTCATTGAGCATGTGATATACTCCTTCGCCCTTGACATCCTCAGTTTAGAATGCTCTGCCTATTTAGCATTATTTTCAAGAGTGTATTATAGGAAACATTCCAATACCAGATGTTGTATGTTCCTAGTAACCCTTGTACCATGTATTTACTAGGAGTACGAAGTAAGAAAGAGGGGCAAAGGAGAGTATAAAAATTGGTACATGCATATCACGAAGGTTGCCGGGCAGATTGAGCTTACTAGATATCAATCACAGATCAACAGTATGAGGGCTCATTGACGAATGCATAAAATGATAGAATTCGACACTCTTGCTTATC
>JAOALB010000157.1:0-24944 GCA_025331125.1 Mycogone perniciosa
ATAATAATAATAATAATAATAATAATAATAATAATAATAATAATAATAATAATAATAATAATAATAATTAATAATAAATGAAGCCTTCCTTAGGGGTTTGCCAAAAGTGGTAGTATTCCAGGACCCATCGAAATCTTGATCACAAAACAGGATGATAAGGATTCCAAAACCGATGTAAAAGGCGGCGAAGACTGAGAAAACCTCAGCAATACGAGTAAAAAAAACTCACCTGGACTGACTGTGGTGTGTGCTCATGTACGAAGTACATACCGTAGGGTTGGCTGTTGGTCGAAGCGCATCCACTCTGGCGGGTTCTGAAGTCTCGAACGCCGCAGCATATTTATCCCGGGATTCCAAGGGTCCATTGCCATCATCATGTCGCTCCCCGGACCGTGGTGGCGCTTGTACACAGGCCTCGTCAATTGCTGTGCCTGGTGGGGGCGAGTCACGCACCGTTTCCGCCCTCCTCCCCCCTGGCATCTGGTCCCATTGCTTTGGTTCAGTTTTTCTTTTTGCCCTCTCCGCAGCGCTCTTTGCTTGGTGTGAAAGGGCAACATGGGGGGCAGAATCGGCGGGCAAGCGGTTATACAGGCACAGTTGCTCGTAAACGACGATCAAAGGACTAGGATCAATGCGCCACTCGCTGCTGTCGGTGGGGGAGCCTTCGAGTTCGAGGCTTTGTTGATACTACCTGATACCGCCCACGAAATGCCAGGTCACGCAACAGCCGTCCCGCCTGGATCATCGTCAACGAGTCCCAGAAAATGGCTTTCCAGTCCACCCAGTACTCTGGAACGTCACCGCATGTGGCTTGCGTTAGGGCTGGAACCACCTCCCAAGTTCCAAGGGCAGCCTCCTTCGGTGAGAGGAGGAGCCTTCACACTACTCGTACCTCGCATGTCTTGTCTTCCGCTCGCCAGGACGGAGGAGGCAGTGTCGTATTGAGTGAAATAAGCAGGATCGGTGATACCGAGGTGTATGATAGTACGGAGCACATATGCTGGTCAAACATTTCTCCGCACTAGTAGCAGAAATAGTACGTAGTAGTACTCCTAGTAAAGCATTCGCAATCGATCAAGAGATGGTGAACCGCAGACGGCGTCGTTGAAGGTGGACTCGTAGGGCTTCGTTCCAGCTGTGTGGGAATTCAACATTTCTTTTTCTTGTCATGTTGCAGAGTTGTTGCCTCAATCATGGCTAGGTAATACTACTTTCCGACGTCAACATTGGTAGGTACTCGCACTACTTTGTAAGTACCTAGTAGTACTCCGTATTAGTGCGAAGTATACCTTGTATGCGAAGTACTTCGTAGTCATGGCATTTCGATAGAGTGTGGGATCTTATAGCACAAGATGCACATACCTATTCCCACACTCAGCTTCCTTCAACAACGAGATATGTTGTTCGGGACTGTCATGCATGCATGTGCTCGAGCCGCCATGCTGGGTATCAACATGCAGATGTACTCGTACTCCGTACACGCCACCACGAGTGAAACAACAAAAACCGTTGGCCTGGTCCAGGCTTTCGCGTTAAAATTACGAGTACACTCGGAGTGCATCGAAGAATATACATTTAATAATAGTACTACTACGAAGTACTCCGTACCACTACTCCGTACTACATATAATATTGTATTAGCGCAAGTTCTCCAATCACCCCGAGATCGTCCTCTTCGGAACTTGCCTTTCCGCAAGCACTAGATAGAATAGGAAGGGGCTACAGAGGATGGAATGGGGAGTAAAATGGAGGTACTTTGCACGGAGTCCTACTAGGTATGTATTAGTATCCGTAAATTCGGCATTTCCTTTCGTTCGGAAAACAAGGGTCTGCCATGGAAAGACCAATCTTCTTGACCTATCAAGCCCACGTCATTAGAACATAGTTAGGACTACTACTACTAGTAAGTTAGTACTATCACTCTACTTCGTACTCCTTGTATCATCTATGCCTTGCATGCTTAAGAAGGTACTCTGTAGTGTGTACGAAGTTAGTAGGTATTGGAGTTTCGCCAAGCCGGATGCATACTTCCCTCGATTTCCTAGGCATTTCTGAGCAAGACTTGATGCGAGAGATGCACCAAACATGTGCGTGCAGAGCATGCAAGGCATTTGTTGGTCAATAGGTAGTAGTAGTATCTATTACCTAGGTACCAGGTAGATTAAGTTGTTTGTCCTCGCGTCTTGTGCATCAATGCGGTGTACTGTCCCTCGCACGGTACAATCTCCTTGCTTATGGATTCGCTCTTGAGCATTGGCCCCCTAAACAACGTGTGGTATGTAGAAGATGTCACTGTGTAATTCGATCCGCTCCGAACACTACCTACCTAGTAGTACGGAGTACTACTCATAGAATCCCCCAGATTTCTGTGCCACTGCAAGTCCTTACCCACTACGGAGTACATGCTCTCTGATCGTCAGCTATCTACGAGTATCTCTTTGTCGTTTCCGAGCAGATATCAAGATTGCTTCCTTCTCGGATCGTTCCCGCCATCGCCCGCCACGGGCTTCCCACGAAGAAACATGATAACAACATTACATACATATATACATATACAATCTCAATTATAGAAGCGCATCGCAGCGCCATTACGGTCAGTGCTTCGGCACCATCACCAAGTACGACCGCCACTACCACCAGAACCTCTGCTCCTCCCACTTCCTCCCCTCTTTTTCTTTTTCTTCTTCTTCTCTCTCCTCACCCACCCCGCTTCCGAGATGTTGCAATACACTGAACTACACTAAAAGGAATCCCGATCTCCATAGCAAGAACCGGCGGCGAGTTACCCGTCTTCCGGAAGCACCGTTTTTGCACTTCCTCTTTTATGCTGACCCACAATTAGGCGCCTGGCTGGGGTGCTGGTCCTGCTAGTCGTAGCACGAGAACGGCGTAGCACCCTGCGTACTAAGGTGCTGGGGGGCCTGGTAGCTTTCCGGAGCCCCCATCAGGCCCCCGTTTGGCCCTAGCTTCGCTGAAAGGCCTCCATCCACAGTGGCCCCGCAGCGCACCGGGTCCCTAAAGGTTTTAGGCCAGGTAGTATCCAGCATGGCGCTGTGGCCAAAAGTGCGTGGCTACAGAGGTTACTGCCACGAACCCACTAGCCCAGTACGATTAGTACTTGAACGTACCAATTCATCAGTGCTGGGCGGCCATGGCTAGCTACCTTATGGCTATGGCTACTGAGTACTAAGGCCCATTGCTCATAGTTCCGCTGGTGTCCCACTTCTCACCACCTCTCACCTTTACGCATCCACACCCTCTCTTCCTCTTTCTATTTTCTCTTTACTTCTTCAAACTGTTCAGACGTCTTGCCTGCTTGCCGACGCCCAGGGACGACGAGGAGGCAATCCTCAGCGACTGTTGGTGCGCTGGCCTCGAATATCGCGCCAACTAATCCTATATCCGAGGCGAGCAGTGACTGGCAGAGCGAGCGAGCGAGCGAGCGAGCCCTTGTAGGCACGGCGCCGTGGTTGTGCGGAGAGCCCAGAGACTCTGTATGAGATGAGCAAATGCACATTTTTGGCTCTGTTTCTGTCCTTCATATCCGACCAGAGATTGTCCAGGTTCTTTAACATTGAAAGAGGAAGACCATGGCAGACGGCCGATCCGGCATGCATCTTCACCAATTCCAGGATGCTCGTCGTCTGAGCCTCGACCCCACGTCTCAACAACAACAACTATACCAACAACGTGACGTTTCTGGCGGCTTACATGCAGAATCGCCGTCTAGTGCCATGATGGGGGTCGCTTCTCACTTCAACGACTTCAACTTCCCGTATGGGGCCCTTTCCGACCAAGCCGTTATGGTTCCCATGTCAGACAACCACCACTCCGACCCATTCTCGCAACATCCCGCCATGACTCCAGTTATGTCCTCCGTTCCGCCGCCTCATTCTATGAACACCATGGCTGGCATGCCTGGACATTCATATATCACTGAACCGGACCCTAAAAGACGCAGCATGGATATCCCCGATGACTCGACGCAAGACAAGACCTCTCCGGCATCCAACTCACTCGAGGATTCAAACGCCGATGAATTTGGCATGTCTAGTCAAGGCCGTGGCGATGGGACTGACATGGGTGGTAAAGCCAAGGACGATACCTCATCTGCTCCTCCTGCCTGGAGCGAGCTCAAGACCAAGGCCGGCAAGGATCGAAAACGTCTACCCCTTGCTTGCATTGCTTGTCGACGCAAAAAGATCCGATGCTCTGGTGAGAAGCCTGCTTGCAAACACTGCTTGAGGTCGCGCATACCTTGTGTCTACAAGGTTACCACTCGCAAGGCAGCCCCTCGCACCGACTACATGGCCATGCTTGACAAGCGGCTTAAGCGCATGGAAGAGCGCATCATCAAGATACTCCCCAAGTCGGAACAGGACTCAGTGTCAGCCATACCTCGAGCTGTTGTTAAGCCGGCTATCCCAGGCACGGGATCCCTCACATCCACCAAGTCGTCATCAAAAAAGCGCAATGCAGACGAAGCATTTGGCCCGGATCTCGAGGCATGGGCTAAGGCTCCAAGACCGAATATACCAGATGATAGTGAGGATTCACCAGAGAGTCGGGAAGCTGAAGAGAACCGACTCCTTCAGGAGGGAAGCGATGCCCTCCCCCCAAAAGATATTCAGGAGCATCTCGCCGAGGTCTTCTTTGACAATGTATACGGCCAAGCCTATTACCTTCTGCATAAGCCAAGTTACATGCGCAAATTAAAGTAAGCCGATCACAGAGAGGAAAGAGGTCTCCTCTTCCACCTTTCGTCTTAGTCGTTCTGCATCAAGTAATGCTGACTCGTGGTAGAAATGATACCTTACCTCCCGTGCTGGTTCTGTCTGTGTGTGCCGTCGCGGCACGCTTCGCGGGGAACCCAAAACTCAACTTATCAGGAAAGCAGTGCATGCGTGGAGAAGAGTGGGCATCTCATGCTCGGAACATATGTACCAAGCGATACGACTGGCCCAACACTACTATCCTGTCCTGTCTCCTAATTCTAGGCCTGCATGAGTTTGGAACCTGTCACGGAGGTCGAAGCTGGGCCTTGGGCGGACAGGCAATTCGTATGGCTTTCGCACTTCATCTGCACAAGGATCTGGAATACGACCCTCAGTCCCGCAACGGAAACGTCAAGCTGAGCTTCATCGATCGTGAAATCCGTCGTCGCATCATGTGGGCTTGCTTCCTTATGGATCGCTTTAATTCGTCTGGGGCTGATCGCCCCATGTTTATCAGGGAGGAGACAATGAAGATCCCACTCCCTGTTTCAGAGAGATACTTTCAATTCGATATGCCTGCTGAGACGGAATACCTCGATGGCAGACCCTCGAACCGTGCCCTCCCCGAAGAGGGCCAGATGAAGGAGCCACGAGACAACATGGGGGTCTCCGCTTATACTATTCGATCCATCGCTATCTGGGGTCGGATCATTGTATATCTGAACCAAGGCGGGAAAGAACAGGACTTTTACCCCATGTGGAGTGAAAAGTCTGAGTATGCAAAGCTTGTCCGGGATGCTGAGGAGCTTCTAAGCACTTTACCTGGCTCCATTCAGTATAGTCGCAACAATCTTGACGTACATCGAACTGAGAACACGGCTAGCCACTTGTTGTTCCTACATATAGCCATCCAACAAAACTTACTCTTCTTGAATCAGGCAGCCGTGTCCTACTCACAAGATCGAGTTGGCGAGCAAGCGCCAAAGGATTTTATTCCGCAGTCAAGCGCGAAGACTTATGCAGCCGCCAACAGAATATCAGATCTTCTAAGTGACGCTGAGGACGCACAGTGCAACGTATCAATACCATTTGTCGGATACTGCGCCTTTTCTTCAACCACGATCCATATCACAGGCATTTTCTCCGGAAATGGGGCGATGAGAGCTACGGCTGAGGCCAACTGTGGCGTCAATGTCAAGTTCTTGAGGAGGACGACGAAATATTGGGGCATGTTCCACTGGATGGTAGAGACTATTCGTACCCAATATCGCCATGCTCTTGACACCTCTCGCTTGGAAGGTCCCACTAACGGCAGCACGGCATCATCACCAATCTTGGATTATTCCGACTGGTTTAATCAATACCCACATGGGGTTTCAGACACAGACTACATGGATCCCGCAATGTACAGGAAGAAGGAGAAGGGCGAAGATGGTGTATTGGAATCGAAGCCTGAGTTACAATCGGTGGAGGAGTTCTTCGCAACGGTAGGGCCAACACAAAGTACGGAAAACCAGGATGGGTCCCGAGTCGGAGCGTCGAAACGAAAGATGATATCAAAAAAATCAGCTACAACAACGGCTAACAAGCCAGACCAGCAGCAATCCGGGCAATCTCCTGGTGGACAATCTGTGTCAGGTCAGATGGCAGGTCAGCAACAGCAGCATCGGCAACATTTGCATCGGCAGCAGTCTATCGAGAGCCAGCGGAGGTTTTCAGGCCCGACTCTCGGGCAGTCCAATAGCCCTTCGGCCTTCAATCAGCTCGCTGTACCACAGCCCCAGACCCCATCGTACCCGATTATGCCTCCAATCAGTCCTGCCAATGCGCAGCAATTTCCACAGCCCACACCACAGGCAAGCTTTTTCTCCCCTGACGTGTTATCCATGAACATGGGACAGCAGGCAGACAACATGATGCAGTCAATGGACCGGCATCTCTCTTTTGGAAGCTTTCCTATGGAGTCGGGAGGTGTTGTAGGATCTCAGAACATGATGAATGGGGTAGCGAGCTGGGAGGGCATGTCGGCAAACGCGACACAAGCCAACGGTCAAGTTCACAATCGACAAGTTGTCAAGGCCAACGGGATGGATGCCCCACACCCTCACGCGCAGGGACAACTCGATACAATGAATCAACTTGGCACCCAGGACTTGGCTTCGCCTGGATGGTTTCTGCCGCTGGAGGGTAATCAAGACATGGCTCTTGGAGGAGGTAGTATGGATGCGTTCGCCGGCCTGTATGGTGGCGCCGGCGGAATGACCATAGCTAACCATCACGGAGGCCTCTAAGGTAGCCTTTTGGCTGTCCATTATAACCACCATACCTGATATACCTCCAGGCATTTATATGCCGTGTTTTACTATTAGGACAGGCAAAGGGGGGGGGGGAGTTCTTGAGGCATTTGGATGATATGAATGGGATATCTGCGGTGTAATGTGGTTACATCATTGAGGAGAGATATGTTTAAATCACGGCTGATGGAGGGATGATTTGGTGGTGATTTGGGACAGGCGCTTTGTGTGGCAGCTTGAATGGTCGCAATATACCCTGGGAGCATTTTTGGTTATGGACTGGCGCTTAATGGAGGGGGTTTGGATACCGCTATCGTTGACGATACCACAATCGCTCAAATACAAGGCCATTGTTGTTGCTTTACTCTACCTCTTATGAAGATGGATCTGTGAGGTTGGTTGGATGCGTACGAGGTGTTTTGCTTTACTTATTCCTTTCTATCTCATCCTATCTTTGAGTGGTTCTTGGAAGCGTAACAGAACATTGACTATGGATCACTACCTCTCAGTTAAGCAGTCTGACATTTCGCCAACTCCAAATAACTATGCATGCATCCAATGATATCCAATGGATTAATGGTAGATAAGAGAATAATGTTTTGTCAACTAATACAGTACGGAGTCTGTATCTCACTTCGTAAGAGTAGAAACGACAACAGCATCAACAACACACACACACACATGACAAGATCTCATAGTCCAAGACGTCAAAAAGAAAAATCATATCTCCATGCTCATCATTAAAACAACTAGGTTTGATGGAATATACCGTAACGTTTTACTCCGTCACCAACTCCAACGCTATGCCAAAAAAAAACCAATCACACCGTTCCCCCTTGTCTATCTATCCTATGTACGTACACGACAACCAAGTGTGTAGTTCCATGAGCATGCCTTTTCGTTGCTCCCGCGTCCCTTAGGGTTTCATCAGTCTCTCCTTTCAATATATACCGGAATTCCGTACAACACCACGGCTGCAGCATTGAGATACTTGAAGCGACAGGCGCCTCTTGCTCTTGCTACTGCCTCGGCTAGTGATGAGCCACTCAGATCCTCGTCGCTATGCTCAGAGTAGTCCGACTCGTCATCACTCTCGGCACGACTCTTCCCCTTGGCCTTGCTGCTCCCCTTTGCATCTCTATCAAAAGTGCCTCTCGTGAAGAGCCCCCATTCTTCAAAGGTTCGCCCGGCGAACCGGTCAATGTCTCGATCCGTCACATCCCAGAGGGTGCCTACCACAGCAGGACACCCAGCCATCATGTAGTTCCAGACCGGTCCGTAGCACTCAAACTCTCCAGCTTCGGTCAAGGCAGCAGAGCTACATCCCATCAAAAACGTGGCCGGCTTGCACTTCTCCAAGCGACGGATCGTCCTACCACGGATGTATTGTGCGCCGCTACCGTGGCCAAAGTACACAACGACTTCGGAAGTTGAGAGCGCCCGCTCAAAGACAGCTTCCTCAGGGGCCTTGTTCACGATGCCCTTCCACGATCGCAAGTTGGAAAATGCTGGCTCAAAGAAGTTTTGCGTATTGGTGAGGTCAGATGACGGGTTGAGAATGTACGTGCCGGAGTTTGCAGAGACGTAATGACCTTGCGGCTCGTCTGTGGACTCCTCGCTTCCTGGCATCTTTGCGTCCTTGATTAACTGTCGGAGACATGCCAGAGAAGGAACCCGAGACACAGCAAGGTCGTTCATGCATGGTAAAGACTCCCAAGGGAATGCATGCAACGCCTTGTCAAGAACCAGGATTGTGTGCGCGCCATCTTCCCTATCCGCACCTGACTTGGTTGCGTCATGATATCCTCGCAGAGCATCATAGGTCTCCACAACCATGGCGTCGAAATCAATCTCGTCGTAGGCATTCCGTTCCCCGTGAAACTGAAGAATATCCACGACGAAGTAGAGAAGGTCATTGAGTGCCTCGTCAAAGTCACAATCGGGATCTGTTGGGTCTCCTAGACCAATGAAGAGATCAAGAATTCTTGGGTCAAGAGTAACGGCCTGTGCTTTTGGCGCCTTCTTCCCGCGAACCTTGTTTCGGGAGGGCAGAATTCTGTCGAGCATCTGATGGAAGTTCTTTTGGAAACGAGCCAACAGATCCGATTGCCGGCAGTGCTGGGAGAAGATGCCCTTGAAGCCCCCCAGCCACGTAGTCTCGATCGTAACCAAGAGGTCCTTCAGTCGCTCGTCCAAGGCCTCTCGCTCGGCCCACCAAGCACCCCTTTCCCCCTTGGCAGTGAAATCACGGGCAGAGTGGCTGCTCTCGTTTGCTAATCGTATTATTTCCAAAAGCTCCCCACGGCCATGTTCAAAGTTGAAGACCTCAGAGTCGGCATCTCGAGAATTGGCTCTTTCCAGAGGCAAGCGGAGAATAAAGGGGCTATGTCCTGCCTGGAATTTAGTAATGCAGAGGTCGTGACGATTGTCACTCAATGACATCGAAATCACGCTCCATTTTTTGGGAATCGAGTTGACATAGTGCTTCTGGAATTTGGCCATGTCTGCCGTGAACTCAATGTTTGGTTTTTGAACAACGGTCAGGTCAGTGCTGCAAGCGTTTGTTTCAGTCCTGGTCGCTATTAGGGTCTGTTGCTCCCTTGTCCATGTAATGTTTCGGGCTATATCAACAGCAACAATGGGCAAGCCAGAATGAGATGGCATCTTAGACTTTGAAGCCGATGTTGCTGAGAGGAAAATAATTGTGCTCTGAAGAAGCGTCGAGATGCGCCGAACCATGCTGCTGTTAGAGCTCGACAGAGCACATGCATGAGCCTCCATGAGCAGCTCTTGTGCCTGGCTCAACGCGTCCGCAAAAGCAGGAACGCTGCGATCCTTGGGGCCCTTTCGAGCTGCTGCACCACGACCCTTTCGTAGTGGTGACTTAACAGGGGACATTTTGTCGCATGAGATTCGCTCCACTGAAGCAGAGACAGCGGGGAATGAAATTGTTGAATCCTGCATCACCGAAAACACGGGGTCGGAGATCATCTGTTCCATACTATGGCCGATGAGCGATATCGCAGTCATCACTTGCTCCTGCGATAGTACCCCAACGAGTTTCGGCAAATCCTTCAGCTGCTCAAGGGCATTCAAAGCCGATGCCCAATCTTTCTGATGGATAAGCCCTAGTGTTCGGGACATGGTGATTGCGGCGAACAGCGATGCTTGGTAAATATCCTTTGGCAACTGCGCGATCTCCGCCGCTGGGGGTGGTTTTGATTTGGTAGCAGCTCGTCTGGGGGTTTTTGGAACAGCAGGGGCTTTTGCTTTGGTCGTCCTCGTGGCACGAGTTACCCTTGAGGCGGTAGTGCTTTTGCTCTTCGCAACAGCAGGTTCTGGGGATTCTTGACTCGCAGACTTGCTCGATGGTTCTTCATCTCGACTTAAGAGATGAGCCGTCTCTTCAGCCGCCTTAAGGAACTCCGTTGCCTTCTCATCCTCCCCAATCTCCCAGTAAAACTCGCCAATTTGCCGTGCAAACCGCACTCGAGACGATGAAATATCTTGAGGCAATTGGCTCTCGGCATCTTTGTAGAGGGTGAGTGCCTTTGATAATTTTCCCGCTTTGAGATAGACGGAGCCAGTCCATGCTGCTACCTGGGCCATATACAGAGAGGATCGGGTGCTCTCGGCAATCTTCCAAGCAGACTCGGCGTAGTAGATGGTTTCCTGAAACATACCAATATGAGCATACACGGAGGAGATATGCAATAGACAGCGTAGAAGAGGAGATGCTAGACTCCAGAATCGGGGACCGACCACTCGACCCTTTGATGTTTTCACGCCAGCGTTGTCAGTACTGATTTCGGACAAGCTTGACTCAGGACTGATGCTGGCGTTCAGGGACGGCGATTCCAGTTTCGACCAATCGTGGGAAAGCATGCGCACGCTTGATTTTATGGAAGAGAGTGCGTCTTGAATATTGCCTGCTTGAAGGGTCACAATTGACTGTAGCAACGAAGTCATAGACAACATCATTGTAGCTTGTGTCTTGCTCTGAGCCCATGAGGAGTATGGGTCATTGCAAATACTGCCGGCTTTGGATAAGCAGTTCGTGCTGACAATTGTTAGCTTCCTGACCACGAGATGTCACAACAATAACTTACGCAGCATCCATGTCTCCAACGCCGGTATAGTACTCGGCCTGGGAAAGGTAGAAGTCGGCAAGAACTCGGCGAGGGAGTCCATCGTATTGTGCCACAAGCTCCTCAGTCTGTTCCAGCGTCTTCAAGGCTTGAGGGAAAAGTCCAATATTCACATATTGCGCAACTAGATGACTATGGCTGAGAATCAACCCGTCGCCATTTGACTTTGTAGATCCTACAAGCGCTTTTGAGATGGCGATTGAGAGTTCCAGAATGGACAATTGCAGACGGTTTTCGCCCCTCAGTCCAGCAAGCTGATTCAGCGAACACAAATGATCAAGCAGACTTTGAGGGTCATCAATATTTGCAAACACCTCATCCGGCGTCCGACAAACTCCGACCATGGTTTTCCAGGAGGAGATCGCATCTTTTATTGATGACATGGGGTATGATGCATCAGTTTCAGCCAAGGCGGAAATGGAGGCATAATAAGCCTGCAGGTGTGGAAGATAATGAGCCAAGGACGCATCCTCTGCTTTGTCTTTCTTCTGAACTTGTTGCAATGCTTGATCGACGAGGGCGACTATTTTATCCAATTGATCGTCTTCACCTAGATTCTGGTAAAAGAGGTGAAGCAAAACTCGTAATCGTCGAATCGGATACTTCTCTAAAGTATATATGCGCAAAAGGGCAGCCATCCCTGGGTCATGAAGCCGAATAGATTGTGATGAGGCTGACGAAACAGAGCTGCTGATCTGGATCAGGTGTTCCAGCACAGCAGCACGCTCAGCCTCGGGAAGGAAAAATGTCCAGTCGTTCCAGGATCTGTCAAGTTTCGCAATTGATCGCAGGGTACGAGACATTATGGATGCTTTCTCGTTGATGTTCCACGCAAGACTGGGAGACTGGGCAGTAAGCGCGGCCGCCACGCCAGTCAATGCGCCATCCTCTGCCATATCCGTGCAGATGGATCGCAGCGTCCGAACCGCATCATCGGTTCTTCCAGCTCCTTTGCAGAGATCCGCGAAAAGCTCTAGCTTGGTGGAAAGCTGAGCCTTCTCCTTCTCGGTGGCAGTACAATCCTTGACAGCCTCGATCGACCGATTCAGAGCTTGAAGGAGCTGCTTGTTGTCTTCTTTTGACCGACTGGACTTCTTTCGAAGTTGTGAAAACATAGAAAAATACAGACTGGATACCTTGATGTGATAACCACCAAGATTGTCCGCCTTGGATATTGACAATGTCGAGATGGAAAGGGATTCCAGGAGCGTGACGCAATGCTGCAACACCTCATCGGTAACTTGCCACTCGCCAGCCCCAGACTGAATATCGCATTTGATAATCATTAACGTCGCGTCCAGAACTTGACTGATGGACTGCATAACTAGTTGTCGTCGCTGATCGAACTGAAGGACCTGTTTCGGCGGTGCGTCTTTTCCCGGTGGAAGCCCCATCCAACGACGGACAAATCGTGGATATCGAAGAATAAAGGTCTTAAGGAGGTCAGTGAGACTGCTGGAGATTTTGCCTTCTGTAGCATTGGGGCCAAGAATGTTCATGAGAAGGCCGACCACAGAACGTCTCGTGAGCGAAAGACTCTCTAGTAGCTCATTAAGCTCAACAACAGTCCCACTTAGGCTGCCATCCAAGCCTTCTACGACCTCACGTGTGAGCTGTTCAACATCGGGATCCATGGTGGCCTTCTTCAAGGCGACAGCAAGAAGGCGTGCGGAAACGGAACAGGTCCGGACGGATGAGTCCTGTCCCGGAGTAAGGAGGTTCTTGAGACTTTGAAACCAGCGGTATGCTTCGTCGTATTGTCGTTCGGTATGGGCAGTAGATCCAAGAATCTGATATATGGATGCCAGGGGGGAAGTAGATGATGTTGCAGGGCGATGTTTTTGTGAACGAATGAGTTGCATCAGCTCGTCAAATGATGTAGTAATTGATTGATAAATCGAGCCTTTCTCCGATTTCTGGCGTCGAGTATATGCCCTCACACACCGGGAGAAGGGGGTAAGAACATCATCGTCAATATTTCCTTGGTGTCCAGCCAGCTTCCACCATCTCAATTGGGTCCTGAAAGCAAGAGATTGCAGTTCAAAGGCCGCACTAGGAGACGGGCTCAATCGGGACTCCATGGCCACCATGTCTTCCTGGCTGGAAATGCTCGGTGCAAGGGAAAGGAGTATCTGTGAAAGCGAAGCCATCTGGCGTGCTGCTTTCGCGGCCTCCTTCTCCCCATCTTTGGCTAGGGTTGAGAGAAGGTTACCAGGAGATGACGGGTCCGAGCCAGCGAGATGCGGGAGTATAGCCTCGATATGAGCGGGCTTCTTGGTCGCGGCAATCAGCTTCAGCACCTGCATCTGGTAGCCTGTCACGGTGGGGAGGCCCTGCTTTGGGATAGTTCCTTGGAAATCCAACAGGTCGGCCACTCCCGATGCCACGCTATTGCTCTCTGAGCCAGTCTTGGCGTTTGATTGTGCAGTCATACCATCAAGTCGGCGCTTCAGTACCCTCAATTCTTTAAGAGCCTGGTCGTGCATCCCAAGCACCAGAAGCTTGCCCACCAGCGCCGACATGCCTGTCTCCAGCTGAAAATCGGTTTGATCAGCCTGGATCGGGCCTTTGATGGACCGGAGAGCACCGAACGCGACGCGTGCACACTCCACGGTTGCTAGACATCCTGTTGACTGTGCCGGAGGAATCGATTTTGTCTGATTTGCTGCCACGATAGGCGACGTCGCAACGCGGTTCAGAGCCCTCGGTTGCATCGGAGACAGGGGTGCAGACGTGGATCTTCTGAGTGGCCGTTTTCCTGCAGCTTGTCGGGGGTCGCCATTTCGTTTTGACGGTGTGGAAGGAGTTGCAGGCTTCGCGGCCTCGGTAAGAGACTTAATGGTGACATTGATAACGTGTGTAGCCAAGACAGTCCTCTCGCGCACGCTCAACAGCTCTCCCTGAGGACTGCCTGTTGACTTATCTCGACTGGCACTACTCTTCGTTCTCGTGCTCGTTGGGGTTTTCGTTGCTCTTCCAGCTGCAACAGACTTCGGCCTCGGGGGTTGCGATTCGGGTTCGGGGAGTAGCAGCTCCTTGAGCGTTACGACAGTAGCTGGCGTGCAGCTTGATGTTGATGAAATCGATGCCTTGACAGCATCGATCTTTGCCTGTAATGAAGCCATTTAGGTTATGCGTGCGAGCTCTTAATCATACCATCACAGCGGCCCAAGCCCTTTCCAAAAAAAAAAAGAATTGCCTTCCGGCGAATGATTGACAAAATACAATGTTCGTGTCAAACTAGTAACGGCTGAGTTGGATGTGTATTGAGCAAGGAGCTCAAATTGAAGATCTGAGGGCTAAATATCGGGCGTTGTCCAGGGCAACCGGTCGGTACCGTTAGACAGCCAGCCTTCCAGACCTCCGAACTGATTCCCCGGCTTCCGTGCAATTTTCTGGAGCGGCTTTGTGAGCATTGCGAAGCCTTATTGCAAACGACAGCACGTCAAAAAAAAAATGACGATCCAGCGACTATTCCTCGGTGCCGCTAGGCCAGCAGTGGCTTCAGTTGTTGGGAGAAGCTTGGTGCATGTGCACGCGCACGCTGGCCTTCGATTTTCGAGCACTGCACCAGTGACCATTGTCGACGGGTCCTTTTGGAGATCCTTAATACCGAAACCGTTGCGCAAGGAAAACCGCAGGTTGAGCAAGAAGAAGAAGGATTGGAACCCGGCGACGTACTTTATTGTTATGTTCTTGTTCATTGGCTCTATGTCCATCCAAATGATTGCCCTGCGACACCAATCCGACCGGTATATGCGGCAGGCCTCGGTACGGATCGCACAGCTTCGGGAAGTTGTAAAGAAGATACAAAATGGGGAGGACGTGGATGTGGAGAAGGTTTTGGGCACGGGAGATGCCCAAAAAGAAACAGATTGGGAAGAGAGTAGGTTGCTCAATTGGCTGCGAATCGTATGTCTGTATGCTGACACGCTGCGCTCAAAGTGTTGAAAGCCATTGAGCGAGACGAAGCGACACGCAAACCGCAGAAACAGGAACAACCAAAGCAACCAGAGGCCCAGATCAAATTGACAAGCCAGCCCCAAACTAACATCCAACAGCCAGTGTCGGTACCCCCACCACCCAAGACGAAAACGGCCAATTTCGGTAACTTCTTCTAAATTTCGAGCTATGGTTCGGTCTGGGTATCTACAAAGGCCTCTAGGATAACATATCCTTGAACACGGAAGAATTCTCTAGAGATATCTTAGTTGTTGTCGATCCAGAATGTGAAGCCGACGACATGCCATGGCGCAGTTGCGAGACTAAGGTTGGGAGAAGTTGGTCCGTCGATAGCTCGACTCTCACTGCTTGTTCGCCAGACTGGTCCGGGTTGAGGTTCGTAAAGAGCTGCTCTTCGCCTCTCACCCCGCCCATATTCACGATGGCTATGGGCATGCCCCTATCTTTGGCCCTTTTGGCTATCCTCCATGCAGAATATGTGGCCAGCGATGTGCCCAGGATGAGTAGCTTCCCGGCGCTATCAACGGCATTTTCAGCCGCTGATTTGACATGGTCAGCTATGCTCTCGCCAAACATAACAACGGCAGGCTTCAGAATGCCAGCCGTGCTGGGTAGAGCCCACGCCCCGTCCGAATCGGCTGTGACCGCATGTCTGTAGCCTTCGGACTTGATGGGTGGATCTGCCAGGCAACGAGGACATGGCGGATACCTAAAAGTCGCATAGGGGGCATCTGGCAGGTCGACGTCGCCATCTGGGTTCATTTTTAAGCCCTTGAATCTCCGCTCCATTGGATCCTCGGTATCCAAGGCCCCCGATGCCAAAGCCTCTTCCAGCAGCGCTGCCCAGCGAGGGTTAAGACGAGCGAGGTGCTCCTGGAAATTGTCCCGAGAATATTCGGTGCGGCACGTCGTGCAGATGGTTGATCTGAGATATCCGTGTAGTTCAAGGGAAGGTATTCGAGGGTGGGCCTTAGGATGAAGGGAATCAACATTCTGTGTAATAACACTGCTGATCAATCCCAAGTCCCCCAAGTCTCTGGTTGCGTAGTGTCCGGCATTGGGTGTCGCCTTATGAAGAGTAGACCACCCAAGGAAGCTCCTCGCCCAATACCGCTTGCGTGCCTCGTGATTGTGTACGAATTCATTATAATAGATGGGGCGGTATGTCTTGTTGACGCGGTATGTGCCTTTTGGGCCTCTATAGTCTGCGAGACCGGATGCGACTGAGAGACCTGCCCCTGTGAGAATGACAGTGGAGGGAGGCAGATGCTTGGGTGATGAGGCTACAAAGAAGTTCTGAAGAGCCGCGAGACCTCCCCGGAGAGTGGCAGCAGAGGCGGGGATGATTGTCGGTGGTGGAAGCAAGTCCGTGTAGGGGATGCGCATAAGAGGTTTGCGCATTGGAGCTGTTGGAACGGGGGTGCTGATGGGATATGGAGGTGGGGTGGGCAGTGTGAAAACACGAGTATAGCGCCAGCTGGCTGTCCGGAACGTCGCGGTACTTTTCACAGTACTCTTCACAGTACTCTTCACAGTGCTCTTTGGCTTGTCAAAACCAGTTCAGGACTCCCTGTGAAGGCGAATATGCCGGTGGTTTGACAGATGCAGCTCTGCCGGGAGATTCCGCCGCTTCCCACTGCTTGGTTTCATGCGCCATTACGTATCTATACATACAGGCGTCTTCCGGACGGCGTTAGCGCAGATCGCACCGATGCCCGCCATACCCCCGCTAGCCTTCCAGTGGGCGCTCAGCATGTGTAGCGCTGGAGCCAGCCCCTGCACTCCGCTGATCAGGCCGCAGCAGCAGCAGCAGACCCGAGTGTTGGCGAGCATGGCCTGACCGGCGAACTTCGGTCTCCGGGCCGTCGAGGCCATCCACGGACCCGGCGGCTTCGCTGCAAGTCAAGCACCGCAACATCTCTCTCATTCCTAAAAACCCTCCTCCAACACTCGTGGCGTCGACTCGCGCGCTCTCGCCGCTCGTTTTTTGCTTCTCTCCCCCTCCCTTTTCTCCCCTTTCTCCCTCCAGAGCGGCCGAAACACGCCCCGGGCTGCGCGGCACCACTGCTAATACTGCATGTCTCCCCAGGCCAGGCGCTCCACGGGCCTGGCCGTGTGCTGTGTGTCTGGGGTGACGCCGTCGGCTGTTGGCACACGGTCCGCTCGCCGACATGGACCAACTCCTTTTGCTGTCCTCCTGAGGACACCTCATCAACTTCAACTTCCTCCACGCCGCGACCTGCAGACCCTCTCTACGCCGACTTCAATATCCCCGCCCTCCAATTGCTATCTCGCGCTCGCCGAAACATTGACGTCGCGCAGCGCTGTGCTTCACATCTGTCCCGTCCTTCGAGGCCGCATCCGCTCCCTGCCCTTCATCATGGGGACCGCTCGCCAGGCACGCGACCAAGGCGGCGGCGGCAGCAACCATGACCATGGCCATGGCCCTAATCACAATCACGATCACCACGATCACGGCCACAGCCACAGTCATGGCCTCTTTGGCCACCATCACCACCACGACAACACCTACCTGACCTCCACCAACACGAACGACCCCGCCGTGCGGATAACGAGAATCGGCCTGCTCAGCAACTTGGGCATGGCCATTGCCAAGTTCATTGGCGGATGGGCCTTCAATTCCAAGTCTATGATTGCTGATGCGTGGCACAGCATTGCCGATCTTGCCTCCGACATCCTTACGCTTGCGACCGTATCATGGAGCATCAAGCCCCCCACCGATCGGTTCCCTCTAGGTTTTGGCAAAGTCGAGAGCTTGGGTGCGCTGGGTGTGTCGGGCATGTTGATTGTTGGTGGATTCTACATGGGATGCGAGAGCGCCCTCACTCTCTACGGTCACTGGAACCCTGAAGCTGCCCATGAGTTGTTGGAGCACGTCGGTCATGGACACAGCCACTCACACAGCCATACAAACCTCGGCATTCCCAGCATACATGCAGCTTGGTTAGCGGCGGGCACGATCCTGATCAAGGAGTGGCTCTACCGTGCCAGTAAGTCGGCCATACCCCTGAGAGCGGCCCAGGGGGCTGTACCCTCCAGATCTTCAACTAACACACATCGCAGCCATGAAGGTCGCTAAGGAACGCAAGTCCTCCGTCCTGGCCTCCAACGCGGTCCACCACCGTGTTGACAGTCTGACGGGCATCGTGACATTGGCTGCGATTCTCGGCGCGAATGCCATTGAGAATGCCGCCTGGCTCGATCCTGTTGGAGGTCTGCTCATTTCCATCATGGTCCTCCATGCTGGGCTGTCCAACACCAAGTCGGCACTATTTGAGTTAGTAGACCAAAGCATAGATGACGAGGTCAAGTTATCGGTCCGCAAGCAGGCCCACAGGGCAATTGCAAACGTCAGTGAAGGTCATGAGGCGGAGCTGCGCGACATCAGTGGCACCAAATCTGGCCCGAATTACCTCGTCGACTTGGAGATGTCTGTACCTGGTACATGGACAATCGACGACATCAAGGACCTGGAGGATGCGGTCCGGACACAGGTGGGTGGCAAGGTTCGCGGAGTCAAGCGAGTCCGCGTGCGCTTTGTATCTCGGGATGCTGAAGTCAACAAGAGATTTGATGAGTTCATCCCTGGCGACGCACAAGAAAGCGCCGACTCAGAGGAGGAGAGTAACGGGCACAACCACAAACATAAACACTAGAAATACACCGCTTCTTTTGTCTTTTTATGATAGATGCTCTTTGTATGTAGTAGTATGTATTTACTGCTTCGGGTGCCGGGTAACGTTAACCCCCGGCCTCCGTGAGCCCCGGCGCCGGCATGCATTCTCGGCGTCGCCGTCCGATATGCCGGAGTGCACGCCGGAAAATATTCCCCCTGGTCAAATCGATTAGTAGTATTCGTATTCCTCCGTTCCGTCATATCTGTCTGGGTTAGGTTTAAAAGTCACATATCCTGGCCAACCTCTCGGCCGAGCCTCCCGTACAAAGACTGGAATCAAGTTCGAGACCTACCCTACACCTTGCTGCAGTCTAGCCGGCTCATCACAAAATCGGGCCTAGAATGATGAGTGAATATTCTGAGATTCACGATAAAGACTCGAAGGGAAATACTACGACTATACCTGGTCTTTTATAGTTCTGTCTGTGGATTGGATACATTGGACCTCCGAGTCTTTCGCCACTTCTCAATGAACCGACGCCGCAGTACGAGATATCCATTATTATCAGTATGCCAAAAGAGGCATTTGACGGATAAAACAAGAGCAATTAATTTAGCCTAAAATGCAGCACCGTTACGGCTGATCTCCAAAAAACGCCACTCCCGCAAACTGGCCGATTTGGTGGTGCAGCTGCTATAAGATGACCCTGCATGTGGCATCATTTCAACATATAAACCCCCATAAATCGTAAAACAATACACCTTAATGCCCAACATTCTTACAACCAAGCTATCCTGGCATTTGCAGAGCACCGTGAATACCAATCAAACATTTAACCCAGCCTAAGATATTGTGAGCAATCACCAACTCTACATTGATCCGAGAAGCTGATAGAACTGGTGCATATCCAAGACCATGAGTGCTGATCAGGAGCCGCTCTACCTGGGCTTCGACCTCTCAACCCAACGACTCAAAGGCATGCAACGTCATCCATAGATCTCAATTAGATCACATCTAACACACCTTGCACATCTAGCCATTGTCGTTAATTCCAATCTCAAGACCATCGCTCAAGCCAAGGTCGACTTTGACGCAGACTTCGGCCAGAAATATGGCATCCACAAAGGCGTCCACGCCCGCGAAGAGACCGGCGAGGTCTACGCCCCCGTCGCTCTTTGGCTAGAGTCCCTAGACCTTGCCTTGGACCGCCTCATCGAGGCCATGCCTGTGCCTGTGAGCTACATCAAGGGAATCAGCGGCTCTGGCCAGCAGCACGGCAGCGTGTTCTGGAATGCCCAGGCAGAAGAGCTGTTGCGAAACCTCGGCCCCGAGAAACCGCTTGTTGAGCAGCTCACTCAAGCATTGGCCCATGAATTTGCTCCTAACTGGCAAGACCAGAGCACGCAGAAAGAAAGTGATGCGTTTGACGCGGCGCTGGGAGATAGGGAGAAGCTTGCCCAAGCAACAGGCAGCGGCGCCCATCATGTAAGTGACAAACAATGGAGTGAAATCGAATCTACTGACACCTCTCTTCAGAGATTCACAGGGCTGCAGATCATGCGGATCAGACGTGTTCGACCAGACGTGTACTCAAAAACAGAGCGTATATCTCTAGTATCCTCATGGCTCGCCTCCGTCCTCATGGGCGCCATCGCACCTCTAGACGTAGGAGATGTATGCGGCATGAACCTATGGGATATTCCCAACCAACAATACAGCGGGACCCTCCTCGCCCTCGCTGCAGGAAATGACGGCGCATCCGATCTGCGCAAGAAGCTCGGCGAGCCACGCATAGACGGCGGCGGTTCTATGGGCGTCATCTCGCCGTACTTCGTCTCGCGATACGGCTTCAGCGCAGACTGCCAGATTGTGCCCTTCACAGGCGACAATCCAGCTACCATCCTAGCCCTGCCTCTCCGCCCCCTCGATGCAATCGTTTCGCTGGGCACATCCACAACGTTCCTCATGAACACACCTACATACAAGCCCGATGGCTCGTACCACTTCTTCAACCACCCTACCACGCCTGGGAACTATATGTTCATGCTCTGCTACAAAAACGGCGGCCTCGCACGAGAGAAAGTCCGAGACACGCTGCCCAAACCCGAGACCGGAGAAACAGGCTGGGAGAACTTTAACAAAGCCGTCCTGGAAACGCCTCCCCTCGACATGGCGAACAAAAGCGATAGGGCCAAGCTCGGCCTTTACTTCTACCTCCGCGAAACGGTGCCTAACATCCATGCCGGAACGTGGAGATTCAGCTGTAAGAGCGACGGCACCGAGTTGCAGGAAACACAAGGATGGTCCAAGGAGATCGACCCCCGTCTCATTGTCGAATCTCAAGCTCTGTCCATGCGCCTCCGCTCACAGAAGCTGGTCCACAGCCCAAGGGATAGCCTCCCTGCGCAGCCGCGGCGTATATACCTCGTTGGTGGTGGCTCTATGAACCCGGCCATTACACGCGTTCTCGGCGAGGTCTTGGGCGGTGCGGATGGTGTGTACAAGCTTGATGTAGGAGGCAATGCCTGTGCCTTAGGTGGTGCATATAAAGCCCTGTGGGCTCTTGAGCGCGCGGATGGGGAGACGTTTGATGAACTGATTGGGAAGCGGTGGACGGAAGACGGATCGATTGAGAAGGTTGATGATGGGTACCGCGATGGAATATATCAGAAATATGGAAATGTCCTGGGTGCCTTTGAGGCAATGGAGCAAAAGCTTCTCGCTGAGGAGCAACATTAAGAACTCAAAATAAAAAGCCGACTCGGAGGATGCAGTAATGATGTGCCATATCCTTCATTAAGATGGTATCTAACGCCTGTAACTTGTTCTATCCCAATCGAAACCATGTTTATCTAACGTACTTGCCCATGAAACGTCTGTGGAAATCAGAGCGAAGAAGGTCCTATAAATACGAGTTAGCAAAGACTCTATCAAAGGATATTAATCCGGTGTCGAAATGAGAATACTCACGTTTACGAATTCCTTCTTCTTGTTCCTATCCTCCGTGCCGCGAGCCTGGTTCTTGAAGACCACATCGTCGTCCCACCTGCGCTTCATCGTGAAATCCTGTTTATTGAGCAGCGGGTTACCCATCGCGACGTCACGTTCTCGTGCCTCCTGCTCCTCCTTTACCCTTTCTGCCTCCTATTCCAGGGGTTAGAGAAATGTCCTAGAAATATGATGCAAGATGTGCGCAACGTACCTCTCGCTTCTTCTTCTCCTCTCTTTCTCTTCTCACCCTCTCCAGTTCTCTCTGCAGCTCTGCATCCTCATCATCATCGTCGCTATCGTCGTCGTCACTGTCCTCTTCATCCTCCTCGCTATCGTCATCTGCGTCGATCTCTCTTGTTTCTTCTAATATTCTCCTCCTTTTTGCGTCAAAATCTTCTTCTCCCTCAGATTTGATCTGATGTTGTCGCTTTTCTCCCCGTACTGAACCGGTCTCCTCATCGTCGTCCGCCTCGGGGGCCAGGACGCCGCCGTTCTTCTTGGAGTAATGGGCTGACTCAGCGGCGAGCAACTCGGCAGCCAGGTCTCGTGTAGGCTCATCGTCAGCGTCGCCTCCTTGTCCGGCTTGTCGGTATTTTAGCTGGGTGTAGGCTGGTAGAAGGCGTTGATGGTAGGCAGGGCCGCGAAGAGCCTCTTTGCCTCTTGCCTGCATTGTATTAATATTTCTTTCCAATATGTATGCAACCAGCAATTCTTACCGGATCGAATGTGGGTCTATGGGCGGTGGTCATCTTGCGACTCTTTGCGACAGCAATGCAACGGGATATTGGGTGATGGAATATGGAGTACGAAGTATGGAGTAGCGAAACTGAGGCGCGTTAAGGTGATTTGATAAGTCGCGGAAGTGGCTTGGGATCTTAGATATGGACCCACACCGCCCGGCAGAATATTTTTGGATGCTGGACAGCACCTACAGTCTCACTGAGATCATCAGCATTAACGTCCAAAAAGTGAAACCTTCATTGAATACCATAAACGACATCAACAGCCATGCCGCGAGAAGCCGAGCCGTCTCTAAGTGAGAGAACTTTTGTCTTACAGGCCATTGGGGAAGGACTGCGCCTGGATAACCGGAAATTTGATCAGTTTCGACCTCTGGTTCTCAGCTTCGGAGATGAGTATGGCGTTGCTGAGGTGAGGCTGGGGAAAACGAGGTATGTGTGGTCTTTTCTTTGATAGCAATGGACCGTCAAGTAATGACTAAAACTATCACAGAATATTGGCAAAAGTATCGGCTGAGGTGACGGTACCGTTCTCAGACCGGCCGTTTGATGGCGTCTTCACAATTACCTCTGAACTCGGTCCCATGGTGGCGCCGTCGTTTGAGGTGAACCGGCCAACCGAGACCGAAGTTTTGCTTTCAAGACTGCTAGAAAAGACCATCAGGAGAGCAGGAGCTTTGGATACGGAATCACTATGTCTTGTCGCCGGACAAAAGTGCTGGTCTGTCAGAGTTGACCTGCATATCCTCTCCGCTGACGGCAATCTAATCGACGCCTCATGTTTCGCCGTCGTGGCTGCCCTCAGGCACTTCCGAAAGCCTGACACCAGCATGGAGGGTGAAACACTTACGATTTACACTCCAGCAGAGCGGGAACCGGTGCCATTGAGTTGGCTACACTCCCCGTTTTGCGTGACGTTCAACTTCTTTGGTGAAGAGGGCGAGACGATTCTGTTGGATACGACATTGTTGGAGGAACAGCTACGAGTGAGCAGCTGCACATTCAGCTTGAACAAGCATGGCGAGATATGCCAGATTTCGAAACTTGGAGGGACCCCCATCGATGCACGATTATTCGTGCAATGCGCTCAGACGGCGCTCGCCAAGTCAAAAGAGTTTACGGATTTGGTAGACCAGAAGCTCGCGGAAGATGCAAAACGAAGAGACAAGGGCGGCTTGATGGCTGAGCTGTCAGCAGAGAACGATAGATGAAGCCATTGGGAGGGCTTGTGTAGCATAATAATGGTAAAAAAGGAGAAAATGCATGATACCCCCAAACATGCCTTCTGATAGGCAATCAACATCGCCATGATGATCCAGAAAGACCCTATCTATTCAGCCAGACGCCGCGCGAAACACCATGCAAGACAACTCTTGTAGACCCATACCCCCAAATACGTTACGAAGCTCCCTACCTCATCACAGGCGGCCGAGACTCTTTGTTCCATTGCACCCTCGTGCGCAACCAGTCGACAGCTTCTCTTACGCCTTCGCCTGTCAAAGCACTCATGGAAAGTACCCGCGAATCTCGTATAGCCCCGCCCTTCTCTCCCTCCATGACTCTCTTGACGAGTCCCTCCTTGATCCGAATCGTCTCAATGCAGTCCTCTCTGTCTTGCTTGTTGGCCAATATCAGCAACGGCACGCCCTCTGTCTCTGAATGCTGTAGCACATCCTCAAGGACCAGTCGACACTCCTCCAGCCTACCACTGCTCTCGTGCTCAAGGTCTCCGTCGCCGATGTCGGTGCTGTCGATTATGAAGACGATGGCATGGCAGCTTGCGTAGTAGCTCTGCCACAGCTTCCGAAGCGACATCTGGCCTCCGACGTCCCAGAGCTTGATGTACATGTCCGGCAGCGTGATGGTTGAGACGTTCTGGCCTACCGTAGGCACGGTCTTGAGCTTAGGCGCGGGCGCGTTCGGGAGGTACATGGCCTTGACCTGCTCGTGGAAGGTCGTTTTGCCGGCATTGTCGAGGCCGAGGAGAATCACCGAGTATTCTGGCGGTTGGGGGAAAAAGGGCCGTTAGAGGTTGGTGATCGCAAAGGTGGTGGGGGGAGGAAGATGCTTGCGAGCTTGCTAACCTTCTTTGCTCGTCGCATAAAGGTAGAGGCCCTTGGCGAGATGGTACATTCTCGTCTATGTGTCTGGAGAAGGCTTCAAACTGCGTCGCATTAATATACGCAAGCCACAGGCAAGCTCCTCGGATATGGACGAGTTGGAGGCGGCAGCGGCAGTGGCAGTGGATAGCTGGCAGCTTGGTGAAGATGGCTGGAGTTCAGTGGACGGACCAAAGCCGATGAATGTACGAAGTACGAAGTAACGGAAACACGGCTGGTTGGCGATGGCTGGCAATACGAGACCACTAAAGAGCCCACATCCCGCTGTAAGGCCTTCTAAAATGCCGCCGGGGGGGGGGGGGGGGGGGGGGGGGGGGGGGGGGGGGGGGGGGGGG